>CAEFZY010028205.1:0-139650 GCA_903066815.1 Brachyrhaphis roseni
GGGAGCCAGTGGAGAGATTTTAAAACTGGTGTTATGTGCTCTATCTTCCTGGTTTTAGTGAGAACGCGAGCAGCAGCGTTCTGGATCAGCTGTAGCTGCTTGATTGATTTGTTGGACAGACATGTGAAGAGGCTGTTGCAATAATCAATGCGACTGAAGATAAATGCATGGATGAGTTTCTCTAGATCAGGCTGAGACATCAGTCCTCTAATCCGGGAGATGTTTTTTAGATGATAGAAGGCCGACTATGTAACTGTCTTTATGTGGCTCTGAAGGTTCAGGTCAGAGTCCATCACTACTCCCTGGACTCTGGGAGTAGTGATTCGGAAGAAAAAGTTGTAGTTTTACGAGAATAGTCTTAATATTATATTAAATAATATTATTTACATTACTTCGACTATTTTTGTACGACCATTTTTGTAATATTATGACTTAATTCTCATATTACAACTTTATTATCATGTTATTTTGACTTTATTTTTCGTTTTTCCTTCTTATAGCCCAAACACTCCATCATAAATCTTGTTTTCTGTGAATAATTTAAGTAAATCGGGACATTTTGCAAACTGTCGCACCATAAAAAAGATAATAAAGTCATAATATTACAAGAATTAAATAATAGTATTACAACTTTATTCTCAAAATATTGTGACTTTCTTCTTGTAATAATACAACTTTGTTCTTTAAATATTTTTACTTTATTCTTCTATTATTTTGACTATTCTTGTAATCTTATCTCAATTTTTTTCTTGTATTCACGTCATTGAACATGTCAGCTCTTTCTTCTGATTCAAGTTATTTTTTTCCATCCTGATTTTGTCTCTGCTGACTAACGGGCCTGAGGGAAACTCCATCATCCTTGTTGGACTTTTTGTTTTTCCGTTCGTTCGGGTCTCGTCAGCGTGAACGCGTTTCCTCCTTTGTCATGCCAGAACCCCCTCCACCCTTTAACTCCAACACAACCGGCTTCCTGTCCCTTCAGCTGTTCCCCTCCTCTCCTTCCCAGTGCCTCTCCAGTGCCGCCCCAGAGCCGCTCCAGCTCCTCCACCGTCTCCCTCTGCCCGTTGTGATTTTGGCGTTTTTCGATGTGCTGCTCGGTGGGTTTTGCCCGGTCTTTGGGCCTGGCGCTGCTGCCGCTGGCGCTCTGCAGCGTTTTGGCCAACCTGCTGCTGCTGTTTCCAATGGGAGAAATCACCTACATCCAGCAGAACCGACTCGCCAGCTACATCTGGTACTTTGGTGGACTGGGAGGCGGAGGGCTGCTGGTGAGTAAAAACATTTATCACAAAGAAACTCTAGTTTTGTTTTTTAAAAAAAGGGCTTTTATGGTCAGGGGTTTTTATTCTTTAAATCATTAGTTAAAACTATTGGACTAAAAAACAAGTGTTTAAAAAGGAGTTTATTGGGACCAAAAATTATATTGATGATGTTAAATAATTATACATTTAAGAATGAGAACGTGAGGTTTAACTGTCATTCAATGAGCAAATAATTTAAGAATTTATCTGTTATGAATTTTTTTTTTATGTTTGTAGGTTTTAGTATGAAAATGATAAAATCTTGTATCTTCTACCTGCTTTTTTCAAACAAATAATGTAAAATTAGATGTTAATAGGCATGATCATTTTTAAATTTGTATTTTTTCTTGCTTTTACTTTTTGTCTATATAAAATTAAAAAAGAAATATAATTTCTTTTGTATTTTATTATTGCATTGTTACATAAATCAGTCAAGTTTATTTAAATCAATTTGAAATTTAAATAATTTCAAATTGATTTAAATTGCTTCTACCTTGTGTCTTGTAGGATGCTGTTTTATGTTGATTTGTGTAAAAAATTGCTCTACAAATAAAGTATTATTATTATGTTATAAATGTATTAATGGGGAAGCTTAAAGCAATATAAACCATTAATCTACTTCCATATTTACTCAAAATATATTTTTATAGTCATATTTAAAAATCTAAAGTAAAGAATGTATCTTTAGGAATTGTTTTTTGATATATATGGCTTGTGAACTAAAACGTTTCCTCGCTTCCTGTCTTATTCATTAGAGATTACACTGCAAAAACACAAAATCTTACCAACTATTTCCTTTAGTTTTTAGTCCAAATATCTTAGTAGATTTAAAATGAGACAAAACAAACTTACAGTTAACTTTTTGCCAAGTTATAGGATCTTATTTTAAATGACTAATTCCTTAATTTAGTTTAATTGGCAGATTATTTCACTTTTACCTGGTATTTTTCATCAATATGAAGGGATTATTTTTTTTATACTTAAAATAAGCTCCTATTTTTTTTTGCCGAAAAGTTACTTGTAAGTTAGTTTTGTCTTATTTTACTAAGATGTTTTCACTAGAAACTGGAGCAAAAACACTTGATAATATTTGGTGTTTTTGCAGTGTAACGCTGGCAGAGCTATTTTGTGTTTTTAAATGTATTTTTTTTTAGTAAATTAAAGTGGATTGAGCCCTGAAAAGGTATAAATTGTTCCCCTTTGACACCATTCAGTCTGAGTGAGTTTGCAGTTGTTCAGTGGGAACAAAGAAGTGTTTTGTACATCTACAGTTAATCTGTCTGCTTTGCATGCCGCTGAGCTGATGGGGTTTTGCTCTAATTGAGCAGAAAGGATCTGTTCTTTATCACCCAGCAACAACAGAAAGATTGTGCCTTACAACTAAAATTAACTTTGTTTTTCAACTATTCTTCTGTAAACCTAAATACCAGTCCATAAAGTCTAAATTATGACTATCTGTGCTAATTAAGCCAGTTGCAGGTGAATTTAAAGGAAATATGGATGGATGGAAATGACATAAAGTTAGTAGGTCAAAGAACAAACTGAATCCCTCTGAGAACATCCATCTGCAGCTCCCCCAACTTCCTCTCCCACGTGCATCCTCCCTCTGTTATTCCTTTTCTCCTCTTTACAGGCCGTGCACTTCCCTCCCTGTCGTCAGACTCCCTTTAATCTCTTCTGTTGACATGCAGGATGTGTATTTTAACTCAATTCTGATGGTTGAGCAATTTGCGGGTGTGGAAAACATTTTGGAACATCCTTTCCTTTTGTTAGAATGTGATTTAATGTCTCTGGGAGACGGACAGCAACACAGGAAAGAGGATCAGAGTCCCTCTCTTCCTCCCAGACAGGGGAGAAAGGAACAAACTGCGTTTCCTTTACATATGTGTGCAAAACTTTGACCATATTATGCAGGGGTTGAAAAATCTCAATTTTGCAATTGCGGTGTTTCCATTAAATAAGAAACGTAATTAAAATGAATAAGTAAATAAGTTTGTTCACGCGATAAGTTGTTAAAAAACATCATCCTTCAACCACTTCCTGTCATCTTCTTTGTTGTTTCCACCAGTAGTAACATCCTGTTGTTGATCGTGTGACTTTTATAGCTATATGGCCAAGAAAACCACCAAAACTAGCTCCAAAACTTTGTCAAAAAACTTAAAAAATGTGTGTTTTCATTTAGCAAATTTATTTGCGAAATGTCAAATTGTGGAGTTACTGTGATTTCATTGATCATGTAATTGCGCAAATTAGAATTACAAGAATAAGTTTCCTTAATTGAAACATGCTAATGAAAGAAAAAAAGCACACAAATCTTTCAATAAAGTTTTTGAAAAAAAAAATACTTACAGTGGCAGGTTATTTCCCTTAAAATGTGGGAAAATATGTTATAAGTGAAATAATCTGCTGTTTACTTCCTGTTTCTTGCTGACCAGTTTCTTGTTAGTTGGTTTTGTCTTAATTAAAGTTTAATAAGAAACTAGACTAAAAATACTTAGTAAGATTGTGTGTTTTTGTAGTGCTCTTGTCTTTTCCAGTAGCCATTGTACAGTAAATACAGCGGTAAAACCAGCTGACTAGGTGTCCTGGTTGCTAGGCAACAGGCCAGGCTTCGCTGGGGTTGCTAGGTGATGAGCTGGGCTTAAGTTAGTTTTTTCTTAACTCAAGTGCACTAAGATATTTGCTCTAGAAACTAGACCAAAAATACTTGGTAAGATTTTGTGTTTAATAAATAAATAAAAAAGCTCTGTTCAGATATGAGCTTTACTAGTTATTACCTTTTTAAATTCATCTTTATAATGGTGTATAGCTGTTTTCATTAAATGAACCTGTTTTGCATTGAAAACTTAAATCTACAGTTGCATGCAGACACTTCATACTGTTATTTTTTTATTATTAAATTATCTGGCAACAGAATAATAAATTAGATAAAGGGGAAAAATGTAATTGTTCAGAAACTGTAACAGAAGAATCCATTCTGTCTTTCCAGATGCTGATTCCAGCTGTGGCCTTCGTCACTCTAGGGAAATGCAGCTGCTGCTGGAATGAAAGCTTAATGGTAGGAGACCTTTTACGCTGGGACCAGTGCTCAAAATATACTGGAGGGGAACATTATGGGATCTGATAAACATCAAGAGCATTCAGTTTATCTGACAACCTAACATTTCAACATTTCTTTTTTTCCAGTCTGAATGTATTAGTTGGACGTTTTTGCAGTTCTATTATTATAATTTTGTTTTTATCGCTCTCATAGTAATGCATTAAATAAGTCAATAACCAAGATAAAACTAGATTCCTATCCTACAAGGCTAAAGTGCTAATGCTAACTGGCTCTTTAGCTAACTTTTCGCTCTATGTTTGAATGACACATTTCAACATTGCTATTGCTTTCAGATTTTTTTCAGTCAGTATATATTTGTTGGAGTTTTTTTCAGTTTATTAAGTAGTCAATAGCAAAGATAAAACTAGATTCCTATTGGATAGAGCTGAAGTGCTAATGCAAACTAGCACTTAAGTTAGCACTTCATTCTGTTTCTGAGTGAAACATTTCAACATTTATATCCGTTTCTGTTTCTTTTTTATTTAGTATATAATGGCATTTTTGCAATTTTATTATTATTTTGTTGTCACTGCTTTGAGAGTAATGCATTCGGTCAGAGGTGTCCACAGTCGGTCCTGCAGGGCCGGCATCCTGCATGTTTTAATTCTCTCCCTGGTGGCAATAACAACCTTTTCAGCATGCCAATGTTCTTCTTAGGCCTGTAATGAGTCATCATTTGATTCAGGTGCGTTAAACCATTGAGAAAACTAAAACATGCAGGATACCGGACCAACTTTTGAGCTCCCCTGCATTAGGTAGTAATAACCAAGCTAAAACTAGATTTCTATCAGAGCTGAAGTGCTAATGCTGAGTTTCCCATGATTACTGAACAAGGCTCCCATTGTTCAGAAACACACACCAAAGTGAGCTTGAATACCATTGAAGGCACACGCACAGCTGCGTCTATACGTGTGTGTGTAGCAGCTGTGCCTGTATTTTCGAACCCGGCAGGGATGAAGTGAAACGGTCAACATTTATTCGTTGCAGCATACACTCCTAACTAAATTCACACTGCAAAACACAAAAGTATTTATTAGTCTAGTTTCTAGTGAAAATATTTTTTCACTAGAAACTAGCGAAAAAATCTACTGCAAATATGTGCACTAACCTATTTGCAGTAGAAACTAGACCAAAATACTTGGCAGGTTTTGTGTTTTTGCAGTGTAAACATTAGTCTGTTGTTTTTAAAACGCTGCCTGTGTGCCGCTGTGCCTTCACAGATGTGCGGCTCGGTTCTGGCGGCCATCGTTGGCCTCCTGGGCTCTGGTTACTGCTTCGTCATTTCAGGCCTGGCTTTGGTTCAGGGCCCCCACTGCTTCACCTCCTATGGGTGGTCGTACCCCTTCGCAGACCAGCGCGGCAGGTAAGGACATCCAATAATAACAATCACAAAAAACCCCAAAACATTTTACATCAAGAAGATTATAGTTGTTGCAGGACTTTCATATCTTAAGACTTTTCTTTTTAAAAATGCTGCTGTAGTTTTATGTCAGATGAAACGGGACGCACACCTTCTGCAAAGTTCTCTTCAGTAGAAACTTTTTTTATATGGTTTGTAACATGGAAAAATGTATCGTTAAAAGTGAAATAATCTGCCAGTGAATCTTTCACAAATATTAAGGAATTATTGACTTAAAAGAAGCACCTATATCTTGCTGAAAGGCTACTTGTAAGTTAGTTTTCTCTTATTGCAAGTGTACCACTTGCTTTAGAAAGTAGACCAAAAACCACTTAGTAAAATTTCATGTTTTTTCAGTGTCCTGAAAGACAAAACCAATGATTTTTTCTTTGATTGTCACTTTCGCTCTTCTGTGCTTCCCAGGTATCTGTTGCAGCCTGAAATTTGGTCGCGGTGCCTCCAGCCCATCAACATCGTAGAATGGAACGTCACTCTGCTGTGCGTGTTACTGGGCCTCGCAGTGCTGGAGTTCATTATCTGCCTTTTACAGCTTGGAAACGGTTTAGTGAACGCCATCTGCCGGCCCTGCTGCTATAAGCAGGAGTACAGTCTCAACGCTTAGAGGCACATCTGCATGGACGCCGGGCGTATCGCAGAAACAACAGTACAATACAGCAACAACTGTGATATAGACACAGGTAAGCTGTTTCATGCTGATGAGCTAAAGCAGGGACGTCAAACTCATTTTCATTTTGGGCCTTATCAAGATCATGAATGTTCTCAAACTGTACCAGAATGCATTCATTAAACCCATTAACAAACTGTTAAAATTGTAATAAATTGCTGTGTCTCCATATGTGCTTCTTAAAATGAAATAATAAAGAACAAAGATGTATTAGGGCCATTGTAGATAGAGAAAAAAGTGTCAATTTCCACCCAGACTCAGAAATTTTGAGATTAAGCTCAGAAATTTTCCAGAAAATCTTTGAAATCCCTGAACTTGAAAAATTTAAAATTTGAGTAAAACAATCAGAAATTTTGAGATTAAATTTTTCTAGAATAATGTATAGGTTTTGAGTGTCAAAAGTCAAAGATTTTCCACTTTTGAAACTCAGAAAATTTCAAGCTTTTTTTCTTGAAAATTTCTGAGATCCACCTCAAAAGTTCTGAGTTTTTCTCTAGCAAATGTTCAACTTTTCAAAACCAGAACTTTCCAAGTTTTTGCACAAAACTTTCTGAGATTAAGCTCAAAATTTCAGAATTTTTTTCTTTTCAAACTTAGAAATTCCAGGTATTTTCTAGGGAATTTCTGAGGTTAATCTGAAAATGTAATTTTTTTGCCGGACATTTTCTCCAGTTTTTTGTATCTACAGTGGCTCTCATATGCCTCTGTAGCCACTGCAGGATTTTGCAATTTAGCAATTTTGCGATTTTTTTTTTTTTTTTTTTTTGCAATCAACATAACTGATTTTGCGGAGCTAATTTAGAAATACTTGCAAAAAGTTTTGTGATATTTGTAAATAATATATGTAAAACAGCAAATGTGACTTTTTGTTACTTGTTTCATCGATCATGGACTTTAATAACGCTGAGGCAGCAATGAAATAGAAGTAAGAAACACTGCCACCTACAGATTGAAGTTTGTCACTTAAACCCACATAAATCCAATGTTTTTGACAGTTTTTATGGAAAATTATAAATAAATTCACAGTTGTGTAACCCTTCCATATTCGTCTCAGGTCCAGTAGGTTGACTTTATAACAGAAACTCTCAGGTATTTATTCTAACAAAATAGCTTCTGCCCTACATTAAAATAAAATACAATAAACTACCCTAAACAAACTACAAAGCAGTGATTCCCAAAGAGCAGCTCACAGCAGTTAACAATTGTAAAATTAAACAAAGCTAAAATAAAATTAATAACAGTTAAAAACAGAAAAAACATGACAAAATTACACATAAAATACAGTACATTGTTAAATTGGTCTAAAATATGTTAAGATATTAATACTTCTAAAGAAATAGAGCTGATCCCAATATGTACTACAGTTACCGACAGCAACAGAAAAGGGGGAGGAGCTGTCAGTTACTGGTTGCTACGGTAACCGCCAACAGCTTATGCAAGGGCAACATAACAGAACTTAAATACACCAAGAAATGTCACAAGAAACAGTTTGTTAACTAAACATAATAAATTTGAAGAATAAACAAATTTTGACAAACTTCGCATCTATAGAAATGTTAAAATTAAAATCTTAGTGAGGAAAAAGTTCTGGGATTTGTTGATTTTGCGTTGATTTCCGTAATTGTGGAATTGTGAAGAACTGTACAAACTGATTGATGTAATTTGGCAGTATGCAGAAAAAAACTGCTTTTATTTGACTGATAAAATAATATTTAAAAACATAGCTGTTACCTTGGAGGTATTGTCTATGTGTCTCTGTGAGAGGCCACATGATTAGCTATGGTGGGCTGGATTTGGCCCCTGCGCCTCGAGTTTGACACGTCGATGAGTTTCATGTGGAGTGACTTTGTTGTTGTTAGGAGGTTGTCTTTTAAATTACTGGCCTCTATCTTACAAAATAAAGTCGGATGTTTTCTTTAAGCAGTGTGTAAATGAGACACACTGTGTAATGAAAGTACTTTCAACCTTCAAGTGTCCTTTTATCAAGTTTTTAGGTATCTTGTGTGTTTTTTACCTGTTGTTGTAAATTGCTACCTTGATATCTGTCAGTTGGTAGTTCATTATTGAATGACATTTTATATCCGTTTTAGTTATTCTTTTGTTTTTATAATGTGCTGTTTATTTGTGCTGCCTTGAGTAAATAAATAATTTCAATTTTATTTATACAGTCGGTGTGATTTTTGTAAAGTTTCACTTCCATTCAAAAACCATTACGTAGCGCCGGGTTTTCCTTGCAAATTTTTGACAAAAAAAAAAAATATATATATTTTTTTGTTTCATCCCTGCTGTGAAGCCCACCCGTTACCTAGCAACCCCCTCTGAGCCAAGTCCTGTTACCTAGCAACCAAGAACATTTGGTCAGCTGGTTTTAGCTCTGGGGTGTCCTAGATTTTTCTCTAGTTAGAATTCAGATTTTTGTTGATACCTTTTATTAAATGATTAAAAAACGTATTTTGTTTTTATTGCCTGGTAATAAACCCACTTTCTTTTCTAGAGATAAAAAGCAAAAATATCAGACATCAATGAGAGCATTTCATAATACAAAAACAGTATTTTAATGTGTGGTTCTTTGTCGTTCTACTAGGTTTTATATCCTCCCATTTATTAACCATGACTTTTTTTAATGACATTTTTTCTGGGTTTTAGAAATAATAGTATTTCAATAATTTCTGAAGAAATTACATGTAAAACAAAAGGGATTAAATATGTCAGAAAAGGCAAACGCGTATGTTCGGTGTGTGGAAATCCATTCCCTCATGTTTTCGTTCTGGACTTTCCACAGTTACCCAATATTGATTGGTGTGGCCCCAAATTGAGTAAATGTTACCTTTACACTTTGACAGACAAGATAGGACTTATCGTAATATAGAGACTTACCTCATTAGGAAATAACTAAATCATTAATCATTTCAAACTTTTTAATAAAGATAAATCCATTTTGGGATTATATGATTATGTATTTTGTTACTGAATAATTATGATATAATTATTATGAAATGAAATAGGTGGTTAACCTACTTCTCTATGACACTGGGGGGGAAAAAACCCAGTATTGACTGGATCAAAAGTCAAAGTATTTTTTTCATTGTTTAAACTTTTGAACTTTGGTGTCAATAATGCTTAACCGTGAGTGCAAAAAAAAATATGTAGAAACGGAAGGAAAGCAGTTTATTCTGTTTAGTTTTTGTTTTCTGAGGATGTACAATCCATTATTTAACGCCTCCTCTGACTTTTCACACAGTCCTTCCTCACAAGACGTCTGCAATAAAGTTGAAACTAATTCAAACTGGTCCAGGAAACGACAAATTCTGCTGCTAGATTTCAGAAAACAATTGAACGTTTTGAATCCCGTTTGATGAAGCGGTTTTCTGGTTAAAGTTTGGATGTTTCCTGATGTTATGTAAGTGCAACCCGCTGATCAAATGGTTGTCTTGCATTGTCTGTTGGTCAGTGACCCCTTTGGCTTTTTGCCTGGTCTCAGCAGCCTGTCAGTGGAAGCAGTATAAAAAGACAGGGAAAGCACATAGAGCAGCTGTCTGTGCATCAGATTCACTTGTTAATGTTTCTCTGATGTTTTAATTGATGAAAATGAAGAAATTCGGAGTTGTGTTGTTGTTGTGTTGTGCTGCAATATGTGCTGCAGGAATGAGAAGAGAGTATTTTCTTAAGGTAGAGGAGGTTTCTTGGAATTATGCTCCAACTGGGAAGAACGTCATCCAGAATCGAACACTGCAGGAGGATGAGTAAGTACGCCCGTTAAATAACTGCTCATTTTACTATTTTATAAAGATAGAATGATTTTTTTTGAATTTGTTCAAATTGACAATAGGCAAATTTTTTACTTTTCTAATGTACGGTAATCACATTGGAAAAACAAAATACATGTAAAAGTAACTGTGACTAAATGTGTAGCATGTAAAAAACTCCACACAGAAAACTTTGACAGAATTTACATATGAAATGTTTCCTATGTTAATTTGAACATGCAAAAAAAAAACTAAACTGCAAAAACAAAATCTTACCAAGTATTTTTGGTCTAGTTTCTAGTGCAAATATCTAAGTGCACTTAAAATAAGATAAAACTAAGTTCCAAGTAAGTTTTCAGCAAGTTAAAGAGCTTGTTTCACATCAGTAATTCCTTAATATTGAAGAAAAAGTACTAGCTCCACTGACAGATTATTTCACTTATGAGAAAAATGTCTTGCTAATTTAAATAGAATGGATCAAATACCTTTTCATCAATATGAAGGAATTATTGATGTAAAACAAGCCTCTATCTAGCTGAAAGGTTACTTATAAATTAGTTTTGAGGATTCAACATAAAATAATTAGGATTTGTTTAAAAACATTTTTGTATCATACAGTATATAAACTTTTTAGAAATATCATAAATAAGGCTACAAACTTTTGGAAATCATAGATCCACATTGCTTGTCAAAGATTTATGCAGGTAAAGCAAAGCAAAAAAAAAAATTTTTTTAAATTAACCTTTTTTTTGGCTACATCTACAAAACTGGGCAGATTTTTTGTTTTTACTTACTAAACTTATTTTTACATATCAAATTTTATTTATTTTTTTTAATACACGCATTTATTTTTTCATCCAATTGTAATAAAACAATAAGAAACTGTAATTCGATGACATATTTTTTCAGACATTACACTGCACTTACAGGGATAAAACCAGCTGAGCAAACATGCTGGTTGCTAGGCAATAGCCTGTGCTTTGCGGAGGTTGCTAGGTAACAGGCTGGGGTTGCTAGGTAAGGGGCAGTGCCTGTTTATTTGTGACGTTACATTCTGGAGGTTTTTTGAAACAACTCATTTTTCAAAATACTTGGTAAGATTTTTGTTTTTGCAGTGAAAAGTCTGACGTTTCCATGGATACCAAATATGTTTATGTTTAGCTGAGGGAAAGTGCAGGGAAAAAAGTTTAAATCGTTTAAAGCATCCCAGGCAGAATGATGCATTGTGTTAAACAGAAAACAGAATAAAGGTATTAACTGATCATCTCACCCATTATGGTTAAAACAGCCGATCACAAAAACATTTACGTTTGATTTCCATGATATAAAAACAACGTAAATAGTTTCTCTCTGTGCAAATATCTTTGCAGAGAAGCTTCTGTGTTTTTAGTAAAACGTCCACAACACATTGGCCCAATCTACAAAAAGGCTGTTTACAAACAGTACAGCGACGCCACCTACAGGACGGAAGTGCAGAAGCCAGAGTGGCTGGGCTACCTGGGCCCCTTGGTGATGGCGGAGGACGGCGACACAGTGATCGTCCACCTGAGAAACTCAGCTTCCAGACCGTACAGCATCCACGCGCACGGACTCAACTACAGCAAAGGGAATGAGGGTAAGAAAAACCAAAAAAACACCTCAGCTGTTTGAAAAGAGAATATTAACCTCATTCTGTGTTCCTTAATGGAAAAGTTCTAGTTCCACTTTTGCTGTTGCTTAGCAACCCCAGCCAAGCCCAAACCGTCACCTAGCAACCCAGTTCTAGTTCCACCGGCAGATTATTTCAGTTGTAACATGGGAAAAATGTTGAGTTATAAGTGAAATAATCTGCCAGAGGAAGTGGAACTTTTTCATCAATATTAGAAATTACTGACTTAAAATAAGCTCCTATTTCTTGCTGAAATGTTACTTGTAAGTAAGTTTTGTCTTATTTCAAGTGAAATACTTTGGTAAGATTTTGTGTTTTTGCAGTGAACTGCTTGTGCTTTGGTTGAAGGATAATCCATTGTTGCAATATGTACATCCTACATAGTCACTTAACATCATCCTTTTCTATGATTTATTTATTTATTTTTTGCCAAACATGTGGCAAAAGTGGTGAAAAAAAGAATTCTTATTGAAAAAAAGTCAGAATCTTTTTTTTTTTAAAAGCCAGAATTTTTTAGAAAGTTATAATTTTTTAGAAAAAAGTCTTTTTTTTTAAAGTCTGAAATTATAGATATTGCTTTTTAAATTTTTAGTAAAAGTCAGAATTCTTAGATTAAAAATCATAATTCTGAGGAAAAAGTATTTTCCCCCAGTGGCTATAACCCTCTTCCGTATTTCTATGTAATATTAACACATAAAAATGTTTAGATTAACACTGACAGTTTGTTTGTGCTTCCAGGAGCTTTATACCCAGATGGCACAGGTCCACAGCAGAAGAGGGACGACGCAGTGGCTCCTGGTGCCACTGAGACGTATGAGTGGACTCTCCCAGAATCCCACAGCCCAACAGCTGAAGACAGTAACTGCATGACCAGGTTCTACCACTCTCATGTCCGCCCCCCAAAAGACATCGCTTCTGGACTTATAGGACCTCTGCTCATCTGCAAGCGAGGTACTTTTTCAATCCAATTATAACAACTGCAGCCTGGCCAGTGCCTTCATACATAATCGATTCAAACTGTGCTTCGAAACAGTCTGAGATTTCTCCCATTGGCTTGGATTAGAATTTCAACTGGGCCAATCAGCAAACAGAAGAAGTTGTGAATGATGATGTTGATTTTCTATAGTCTGCCTGCCTGCTTTTAGGACCATAATGGATAGAAAAAAAGGAGGTAAATTTCAGATAAAAAACTCAAACATTATGAGAAAACAAGAACATTTCTGAGCTTAAGAAGTTAAAAATCTCAAAAGAAAATCTCAGATTTTTAAAATTAATTTAAGAAATGTTCTAGAAAATCAAGTTCTTTTCTCAGTTCAAAAAGTCAAAATTCTCAAAAAACAACAAAAAAACCCCATGAAATTTTCTGCATTTCAAAAGTCAAAAATGTTGAACTTTTGGAGCTCAGAAATTTCTGTTTTTTCGATGGAAAAATTTCTTGTCAGAACATTAAGGACTTATTTACTTAAAATAAGCTCTTATTTCCTGCTGAAAGGTTAGTTTCAAGTCAGTTTTTTCTTATTTCAGGTGTAGTAAGATATTAGCAATAGAAACTAGACTGAGAAATACTTCGTAAGATTTTCTGTTTTTGCAGTGTAGACATTTTGGATCTCTATTAACCTTTCCTGTCTTACCTTTAAATTACTTCTACAGCGAGTACTGACTTCTTAGTATGAAAAATTAAAGAAAAAAAAAAACGAAAAAATATAAGCCAAACACAAGAACCAGGAGAGACTAAATTAAACTTTTCTGCAATCCAAGACATCAAAGTGCACAAAAAAATGTGTTTAATTGCTAAAAAAGAGTTTTTTTTCGTAATATTCCCTTTTAAAATCAAGAAAATTAGTCTAGTATTGCATTTCCTACTGACTTTGAAATAAATTGTAACTCTTTTATTAATATTAAAGGGGACTAATTGTTTGAAAATCTGACTTTATCTGTTCTGTAGGAACTCTGGACATCCATGGTGACAGGGCAGCTGACTACACCTACGCTCTGGTGTTCATGGTGTCAGATGAGAACCTGAGCTGGTACCTTGACGACAATATCAGGACACACGTCACAAATCCCATCAGAGACCTCAAGGAGGATGAAGATTTTATAGAGAGCAACAAGATGCACGGTGAGAGCTGCAGATACTTTTAATATCTGCATGCAAACTGAAAAGTTTGGGTTTAATACTTTGTTTATGTCACAGGGATAAACGGTTATCTTTACGGTAACCTGCCTGGACTGAGTGCGTGTCAAGGCAACAAGATCCACTGGCACCTGATTGGCCTCGGCAATGAGGTAACAGCTTTTGTTTTTATTATTTAACGTACAGTAGACATAATTAAATGGGACTTCTTAAGTTTTATCTGGTTTCAAATAATATAATGGGAAAAGTTTTCTACTGCCAATCGTCAATGGTTTATGGAAACAATATATGTGAATTATGCAGTTTAGTAATGTAACTTGAATCCAGATATACGTGTATTGTGAATAATCTTTTCTTGAAAAAAATTTTTTTTTTTAAGTGTTTTTGGTCAAGTTTCTAGCGCAAATATCTCAGTACACTTGAAATAGTACAAAACTAGTACTAGTTATAGGAGAAATAGGAAAAATGCCATGTTATAAGACTTTAACTTATTGTGGGAAAATGGCTGGGTGATTTTTCTAAGTGCTTGGGATGTTTTTAGAAGCAGTAGATGGAAATGGAAGCACAAAAATGTGCAAAATGTGAACTTTAAGCACTTTGTCTCCTTATTCTGGCATTAAATAAAACAAATGTTGCTTGTTGACTTTAGTTTTAGTTTCATTTTGATTGCGTTATCTATCTGCCTAGTTTTATTTATATCTAAACAATCCTGCATGAAGCTGCCATTTTGTCTCTCTCGCAGGTGGACATGCACTCAATTCATTTCCATGGCCAGATCTTGACCAACCTGAACCACCACACAGACATGGTCAGCCTTTTCCCAGCCTCCAGCACCACTGCTGAAATGGTGGCCGACAATCCCGGACACTGGCTGCTGACCTGCACTGTCAACGATCATCTGATGGGTGAGGAAACGTCTTCCGGGCTCCAAATCAGGCCAACAGTTAACTCAAAACCACTGTTTTCTCGCTCTCTGTCTCGGCTACGCTGCACGCAGACTTGTTGCCACGGCAACCATCAGTAACGGTACTTCATGTTTCAGGATTCAACACCAAAAAAAGGACAGAACATTGAGATCATTACAGTTTTATGTTTTCTGGCTTGATTTTCATTTCATTAATAAGTGATCGCTGTGGTAGATTAGCTACCGCTGCTTTTAGTTAAGCTAACACAGCAGTGCTAGCTTAACTAAAAGTGGTAACTAAAAGGTGGTTGGTTAGCTAACTTAAACATCTGCTCTATTGATGATCTGATTTTTTTTCTTAACTGAACCGAAACACACAAAATTCCACAGCACATCTACATGCTATGGTTATCATAGTCAAGCTAGCATAGCTGACATACTTCCCTCTCCTGCTATATTTTTTATTAAAACTTTTTCCTGACCTTGTTATCTTGTTATCATAGAATTGACAATTAGTAGCAAAACACTGCATCCCTTTTTTTTATATTTATTGCATATATTTAAGATTTAGCATGTTATATTGACGACTTGACAGCTAAAACCATTTTAACCTCACACTGCAACGTGTGTATAGCGCTAATAACCCATTAAAGTTGAAATACTTCACTCACGTTTAAGACTTTTGTGTTTTTGCTTTATATTTTTCATCTAGCCGGAATGCAGGCATTGTTTGAAATCAAGAAGTGCTTCCCTAACGTGCACAAGCCCCGTCCTCACGGTGAGCTCAGGCAGTTCTTCATCGCTGCTGAGGAAGAGGTCTGGGATTATGCGCCCACGGCGCCCAGTGAAAGGTTGGTTAATCCACATGCTAGCAGAATGTTGATGTTTTGAGAGCTGCTCCAACCTCATCCTGTGCTTTTCTGCGCACAGCGAGGCAGAAACCTTTGTGACTAGAGGGCCGACCCGCATCGGCAGCAGGTATAAGAAAGTTCGATACGTGGAATATCTCGACAACACTTTCACAACGAAGATGATACGCAGCCTGGAGGAGCAACACCTGGGGATTCTGGGTAATCCAAGCATGACAGAAATTTAAAAACTCATGTTTTAACTTATCTTTTGACTTTTCCATAAAAGACTTTGATTATATCATCAGACCAGATAATTTCTTTACTCTGATATTGTTACAACTTTACTTTTGTATTATTTTAAATTTATTCTCCACCACCTTATTCTCATAATATGACTGTCATACAAAACTATGACTTTATTCTCAGTCATAATGTGAGTCAATTCTTGTATTTCAACTTTATTCATGTAATACTGTGACTTTCACATATTTTGAATTTATTCTTGTACGGTTTTAATCTTAATACTAAAGTCTTTATGACTAAAGTTATAGTATTTTAGCCATATTACTAAAATATTAGACTAAATATTTTTGTATTTATTCTCGTAATACTACTTCATTCTCGCTTGACTTTTCACTTATTTTTAGTAGAAACATTCAAAACTGTCTCATATTATAGCAATATTCTAATATTTTGGTGAATATTTTGACCAGATTTATATTTTTGTGATTATTTATTTAATTGTTCTGCTAACTGTCTTCAGGTCCCGTCCTGCGAGCCGAAGAGAAAGACACGATCAAGGTGATTTTTAAGAACAAAGCCAGCCGGCCGTACACGATTCAGCCGCATGGAGTTCAGTACAGCATCGAACAGGACGGGACGCTTTACTACAACGAGCTAGAAGGTAAATAAAAATAATAACTTCCTGGCTTGTATAGAATATTCCTCACTCG
Organism: Brachyrhaphis roseni; assembly: GCA_903066815.1. NCBI lineage: Eukaryota > Metazoa > Chordata > Actinopteri > Cyprinodontiformes > Poeciliidae > Brachyrhaphis > Brachyrhaphis roseni. The sequence goes on from CAEFZY010028205.1 coordinate 16,719, forward strand.
TCTGAGCTTTAAACATTTCCTTTTCTCAGAGTCACACACAGCAAAGAAACTTCGGGAGCTGAAACGAGAGCCAAGTGAGTTCACCAAACATGGTTTCCTCATGATTTCATCTCTGGTTTAATGGATAATACTAATAATAATATTCTGGCATTATGTAATGATGATTTTAGGGGTGGTGACTCCGCCTCCAGCCGCCCTGGTCAGACCTGGGACGGTTTACACCTATGAGTGGACCGTACCTGTGGGTGCCGGTCCGGTTCCAGGGGAGCCCGACTGTCTGAGCTACCTGTACTACTCTGCAGTGGATCCTGTTAGAGACACGAGTTCTGGGTTGGTCGGGCCGCTTCTCGTCTGCCGACCCGGGTCGCTAAAAAAAGGAGCACAGGTGAAGGATTTTTATTATGACAGCTAGTTGGTAAAATCACAAAGTATTTCTATTTCAGATCACGGAAAACATAACTAAAACTGAATCTGAGGAAATATTTTTATAAAAACAATAATTAATGGGGAAAAAACGATAAATAACTGGAACTATATCACTCACTAAAACATACTGAAATTATAGATGTAATATGCTTTGTTTTTATATTTATAAATCTACTTATTTTTCTTTTGAATGGATGTGAAATTGTTCAGCCGTCAGCAAATTACGGCTCTCCATTATCCTTACACCAGTCCCAAAATGGCAGCATGAAAGGTTTGGGGAAAACACCAGTCAATTGGCTAATAAACAATAATTAAATACATTTTTTGAAAATGTTATCTTTTATTGAGTATTCATTACCCAATCATTGTATACACAATCACAACTCAACACTTTTTTGAATTCTGGATCTAAAAATCCCCCAAAATATGAAAAAACTAAAACTATAATTAAAAAATCTAAACAATAAACAATTTATAATTAATAGGTTAGCAAATATCTTCTAGAAACTAATTAAAACTAACTGAAATAGACAAACAAAAAGTCACAACGAAGTAAAACTAAACTACAATGAAAAACCCAAAACACTATCACAATTTGTAAACATTCGCTCATAATCTCAAACCCATTTATTACTTATTACCTGCAGTTTGTTTCTTCTACTACATATTTAATTTTTTAATTTTACCAGAATTTAAAACATGCTTTTCCGGAATTTAGATACTATGTTCCAAAAAGTAACATTTTTTGTTAGAAACCCGGAATTAAATATCTGAAACTTAACATGAACAGAGATATTCATAAAAGATATTCATTGCTCTTCTAGAAATGCTAACACAGAAATGCTAACACTTCGGTCCATGAATTGCATTAACTCACGACAGGCTCAAAATCAGCCTTAGCGTGAAGTTTTTCCATCATGTTACAGTTTTTCAGTTCTCCTCACCTTCGTAGCATCAACAAGTAAACAGAACCACATAAAGTGTCTTTTTCATCCCACACTGGACTCTGTTTGGACCGTTTCTCCTTCTCCGTCTGGAATGGGCCCGCCGCCATTTTTAATTCCTGTGTCAGCGGCGCCCTCTGCTGGACGGAGACCAAACCACAACACTATAGAAGGTCTAAACGGGCGTAGTAAACAGATTGGCCCTAATTTTAATCTAATAAACCATCAGAGTTGGGTATTAACTAGTTACATTTACCCAGTTACATTTACATGAGTAACTTTTTTGGGGGAAAAACATACTTTCAGGAATACACTGTACTATTTGCTTTTACCTGAGTAATTTTATTATGAAGTACCGCTGCTCTTGTGTAAAATTTCTGCATGTTCTACCCACTGAATGAGAAATGAACACGTTTAAACCAAACATTCACCAGACACACTGCAGTTTTTGTTAAACTTTCATAAGTTTCATGTTTTTTGTTACTTATATGAATTGTCATTTTGATCCTTAAAATACCAAAATGTCCACTTAATTATATATTTTGATCCCTTTGATTAAATAATTTGGAAATATTAAACGATTGATAATTTGATCAGTTACTCGAGCAGTCTTTTTACCAAATATTTTTTTTTACTCTTGAGTAATTTCTTAATTTCACTTGAGTAAAAATATGCTGAAGTAGTGCTACTTTTACCTGAATACAACCTTTGGGTGCTCTACCCACCTCTGTAAACCATTAATTGGAAATTAATTGTAAGTCAGTGAATTGTTTGCATCTAGCATGTTGTCTCTTGTTTTGATTTTGCAGAAGAACTATAACAAGGAGTTTCATCTTATGGCCACAGTGTTTGATGAGAACCTCAGCTGGTACCTGGATGAAAACATCCGGACTTTCACCACAGCTCCTAACTCTGTTACCAAGGAGAACGAGGAGTTTATTGAGAGCAATAAAATGCATGGTGAGTTGAGATTTGTAAATTTTTTCAATGTTCTTTTACTTCATCAGTTCTCTTCATCAGGTCTGATTCATGTTGTTGTCTTGTTTGATATAATCTCCATATCTCTGCTTGTCCTTTAGCGATCAACGGGTTTGTGTACAGGAACCTTCCGGGCCTCACCATGTGTAAGGGGGACAAAACGACGTGGCACCTCTCGGGTCTGGGCACGGAGACGGACATCATCAGCCTTTACTTCCAGGGAAACCGATTCATCTACCGCCAGAACAGAAAAGACACCATCAGTGTTTTCCCTCACATCTCACACACAATAACTATGGAGCCGGACAGCATGGGTATGTTTGTGTTTCATTCACTGCAGCTTCACAAAAAGTATGAAAAAAAACACAAAATATATAAGAAAACATCAAGTTTGAAAAAATAATCCAAAGATGATCAATAAAGACTAACTCTGTAGATGTTTTTAAATAGTCTTTTCTTTGTAGTAAGTAATAATAATTAAAAAAAACAATCACTTGTACCATCACAATGAATGCACCTGACTAAAAACAACCAATCGGAGCCAGGAGGAGGGTCTTAGCGCTGTCAATCATCCTCATGTACTCACTGCTAAATGTGCTAATGGCAGAGAAACAACTTACTGTTACAGGAAAACCATTTATCTGTGGCCATGCTAACTAGCGATGGGCGCTATGCCCTGGTGTTGCTAGGTAACGGCGCAGTGCCCTTGGAATCTGAAGATTTTGCCAGAAACATTAACTTATTGCCAAAAATCTGCCTGGTGATTTTTTTTAAGTGTTTGGATTTGATTTTAAAAGCAGTAGGAACCCAAATAGAAGTAGAAAAAATATGAATTTTGCATAAATGAAAGACTGTATCTCTCTTAAGCAGAGAATCAAACCTACAAAAGCAACAATTATTTCATTAAATTCCAAGCTGAAGAGTGAACTAAAACATAAGTTTTTTGTGTTTCAGGTCAGTTTGAAGTCGTTTCTGCGACGGTGGACCATTATCGGGGTGGGATGCGAGCCAACTACACGGTGCAGAAGTGCAGCCTGTTGCAGCGTCAGTCTGAGCTGATGCTCCATTCAAAGACTTTCTACATCGCCGCCGTGGAAATCGACTGGGATTACTCGCCCAACCGCACCTGGGAGGCTGAGATGTTCAGAGGACATGAAAAGTACGACACAAAACTGGTCATTGCTACTTCATGAACATTTTATTTGCTTTTTAATTCTTTTGAAGCATATTTTTAGTTATATACTATCAATTTACATTCAAACATGATCAGAAAGGTCATGCTATGAGTACATACATTTGAATTTCTAGGAAAATGGTTGAAGTAATTAAATAATTCAGCTAAAAGATTTATGTAAGATAATATATTTTAATAAGATCCCTAAAGCTACTTTCTTAGTTATTACATAGAAATATAATTGGGGAAATTCAGGATACATACTGTATATGGATATTACAATATATAAACATCTTTTTTTAATCATAAAAATGATACTCTATGCCAGGGGTGTCCAAAGTGCGGTGTGAGGGCCGCCTGTGACCCTCTGAAGAATTTTGCGCGGCCCCTGACAAAAATTCTAGAATAAATCAAATCTGGCCTGCAGGTGCAGGTTGTTTAAAGTTTATTCTTTTGTTTCAGGAACATTTTTTCACATTTATAGTTTATTATTGAGCAGCTAAAATTAAAAAGGAATACAAAATGTATTTGTGAACTTGAAATTTATTTATTTTTTTATTGTGAAGTGTTTTCATTTCAATCGAATTTCAAGGAAATTTCAGCCCTGATTGCAAGTTTTTTTGCTCTTTTGCATTTTTAATGTATTTCCAATATTGTAGAAAGTAAGTTTAGGTGGTTAAGTGGTTAAGTAAAAAATCTGCAGAATGAGCCAATTTTTTAAAATCCAATTAGTCACCATGATAACCAATAAGATAATCAATGAGTCATTAGTTAATCGTTAGCCCTATAATTGCCTAATAAATGAACCTTTTTCTCCTGCGAGCAGATATTTGTTCATAATTAATTTTCTCTCTTGCTACAGTCCTGCCTCTGTCTTTCTGGATAAGCGCGATGGATACATCGGCTCTGTTTACAAGAAGGTTGTTTACCAGCAGTTTACCAACGACAAGTTCACCAAGAAAGTGGATCAAACGCCTGACATGGATCACCTTGGAATTATGGGTACCTTTGTTTTGAATTGATCATTTCTGGATTATGAAATAACATGTCCAATAACGACCTTCAGTATGTCTGATCAAAACTAAGCAGCAATCATTTATAATTGTTGTGTTTTAGTAGTTGGTGACTTTTCAAAATTGTAAAGACAATGAGACATCATCAAGTCAGGCAGATGTGAGTCGATCTTTATAAGTAAACTAAATATTTTTTGTGATGCTAGTGGCCTTAAGTCACTGTAATCAGACATGCACTGCAAAAACACAAAATCTACCAAGTATTTTGCTCTAGTTTCTATTGCAAATATCTTAGTGAACTTGAAATAAGACAAAACTAACTTTTAGCAAGAAGTAGAATCTTATTTAAGTAAATAATTTCTTAAGGAATTATTTACTTAAAACATGCTCCTATATCTACTGAAAAGTTACTTGTAAGTCAGTTTTGTCTTATTTCAAGTGTACTAAAAAGTTGATGTCTGATTACAGCAGCACAAAAAATATTTTAAAAAAATACTAAAATTGTTTGAAGTCTGTTTACACATCTTTGCCATTAGCGGTAATAAATATGGATTGTGTTTCCTTTTTCTTTTAGTGTCATTTACTGCTTTTTTTGTATGTTTCTGTTTAGAAGTGCATTATTTTCTGGATTTATCTGACACAGCATGTGATGTAAATGTCTCTGTTTCATTCAGGACCAATGATTCATGCGTCAGTGGGCGACAAAGTTAAGATTGTTTTTAAAAACATGGCATCCAGACCTTATTCTATCCACGCCCACGGAGTGAAGACAGAATCTCCCGATGTTTACCAAACCAAACCAGGTACAGGAGATGAAGCATCTCACTTTTTATCAGCACACAGAAAAATGGAGTGATTATTTACACTTACTGGATGGGTTCAGAAAGACTTTCTAATGTATTTGTCCAGGTGAAACTTACACGTACACCTGGTTCGTCAACAAGAACACAGGACCAACCACAGAGCAGGAGGAGTGCTCTGTGTCAGCATATTACTCTACTGCTGATGTCACAAAGGTGTGTTGATGAAGCACACTGCAAAAACTAAAAATATTACCAAATATTTTTAGTCTTGCTTAAGTGAAAATGTCTTACTACACTTGAAATAAGACAAAACTAACTTTGAAGTAACTTTTCAGGAATGGGAGCTTGTTTTAAGTGAAAAATCCCTTAATGTTGATTTTAAAAAGTACTAGTTCCACCAGAAGATTGTTTCACTTATGGGAAAAAATTTATTGTTATGAGTGAAATAATTTACCAGTGGAATTAGTAATTTATTAAAATCAACATTAGGGAAATATTTACTTAAAACAAGCTGTTATATCTTGCAGAAAAGTTGCATGTTTGTTAGTTTTGTCATATTACCAGTGCATTAAAGTATTTGCAGTAGAAACTAGACTAAAAATACTTGGTAATGTTTTGTGTTTTTGCAGTGTACTTACATGCTCTCTCTCTCCCTGCCAGGACTTGTACAGCGGATTAATTGGGCCATTAGTGATCTGCCGTCGCAGCTGGGCCAGGTGAAGACCAAATTCACTGCAAAAACACAAAATGTTACCGAATATTTTTGGTCTAATTTCACATGCAAATATCTTAGTACATTTGAAATAAGACAAATCTAACTTTAAAGTAACTTTTAAGCGAGATATAAATACATAACAACTGTAAACCTCAAATATTTACATTTGTTATGGTGTTTTTAGTTTTACCAAGACCAAAAATACTTGATAAGATTTGGTGTTTTTGCAGTGTTGAAATCTCAACCAACACGATGAAGCTTATACTGAGAAATTAAAGTATATTTGTAACATATTTTATCGCTGAACACCGTGTGTGTAACAAAATCGTGTCACTTCCAGGTCTCTTGGACTAAAGAAGGAGGTTGAAGAGTTTGCTCTGCTTTTCTTGGTGTTTGATGAGAATGAAAGCTGGTAGGTGTCAAAATTCAAAGAGCAAATTCACCGTTTACATTTTTAATTTATGTTGATAAATACTGAATTCAGTAACCAAAAAGCTTAACATTTCAAATGTACTGCAACACAGCAACACTCTGTTTCATCTACAAATACACCTCTTAGTTATTATTTGGAAAAGTTTAGGAAAGTATTAATTTTGTCGCATTAGAACCACAAATTTTAAGAATTTAATTTTGATTTAATGTGGTAGTGTATACCAATCCAAAGTAGTCCGTAATCCATTCAATGAAAAGAATTGATAAAATTTTTATTTCAAAGGCATTAACATAAATTCATGCTATAAACATAAATTTTGCTATCAAAAAAATCAATTTCCTTTCCAATTAAAATTTTGCTCTACTTTGTGTTGGTCTGTCACTTAAAATCTCACTAAAATACACGTGTGATGTGATTCTGACGTCACAGTGTGGTTCAGGTTTGAATAGATGCTACACCAATGCTACAAATTCAGTAATTTTTTCCTGACTGCTCCAAAAAGTGATGCATTTTATTTTGCAGGTATTTGGATGAAAACATTAGACGGAACATCAGGAATCCTCGACCAAACCTAAAGGCTGACGACTCCTTTATTGAGAGCAACAAAATGCACGGTGAGATAAAAACACAGAGAAAACTGGAAACTGACCCGATTCCACAGAACCTAGACATTACTGAAGGAAAAAATGCGCAATTATGCAACTGTACATCTTTGAAAAGCATGAGTAGAGCCTCCTGCACAACCAACGAAAATGCAGCAAGTGGATTCTGGATGGCAAGTCAACAACAAAACACTTGTCTTTTCCAGCAGCCATTGTGCAGCGCATGCAGCGGTAAAACCAGCTGACCAAATGTGCTGGAGCTCAGCTTGTGTTGCTAGGCGACAGGCGGAACGCCTCTGGGGTTGCTAGGTAACGGCAGAGCGCCCTTGGGATGTTGAGATTTTTGAAACGGCTCATTTCCAGACACCAAAAAACACTGGAATGGAATTACAAAACATTTGCAAAATGTGAATTTTACGTTATAGGTCCCCTTAAAAAAATCTAAATATTTCCAAATGCTTTTAGGTTTAGTTTGAGCAAAATTAACAAGTTTGAGCTCAGATTTGGACGACTTAACACTAACAGACAGAAATGCTGAAACTTTTGAAGATATCAACAACTAAAAGTTTAAAAGTTATTAAAAAATAAACACTTGGTTAATCTTAGCTTAGTGTTTGAAATTCCTAAACAAGTTCTACTAGATGCACAGAGAACTAAATGCAGTTAAGGATTTTACTTTGCGGTTTTTATTTGTGTGGATTTCGATGTTCGATCCGGTTGACGTCAGTTGAGTCGGTTAATAATTAACTTCTGGTGTTTGCCTTGTTTGCTTTGCTGACATTTTGCTTCATGCTCCAGATGCAGTTATTGGTTTTGGATCATCACTCAGAACATTTAGTCTGGAGCTTCAAACAAAACTGTCCCAACCAAAGTAAATCAGGATTAAATAAATAAAACATATATGATTTTTTTTCTTTTCTGCTTGGTTTCAGCTATTAACGGTTATGTGTATGGCAACCTGAATGGGCTGAACATGGAGGTGGGAGATAAGGTGTACTGGTACCTGATGGGGATGGGAAATGAAGTGGATATTCATACTGTTCACTGGCATGGTCACAGTGTGGAATATAAGGTACGCAGCCATAATCTGACACATAATGGAGTAAAAATAATCCATAACTGAATTATCTGTACTCTGCAGCTGGGTGGAGGACCTCACCGTGTTGATTCGTATGAGCTGTTCCCGGCCATCTTTCAGGTAAAGGCTTAAAACTTCTCACATTGTTTCAAAATGGTTTGACATTATTTAATATTTTTCTGTCTTCTAAGTTTTTCTTATTATCAGTAAAAACGTGTTGAAATTGAATCCAAAATAAATCAGTCCAGTTAAATTTCTTCAGATTTTTCCACTGAGTATTGAGAAATGTACATACATTTTACTTTTCTTGTAATAATTATTTACTTTTTTTGCCAAAATTCTCATTTTAGATTATTTGTCCATATTAACTGTAGTTGTATGATTATGATTTCGAAAACTTTGTTTACAACCTACTGAATGTATAAAAGGATTTTTACACATTTAGTGAAATAATGTGTCAGAGGTAATTATACTTTTTCCATCAATATTACTGAATTATTGACCTAAGACAAGTTTCTGTCTTGATGAAAGGTTACTTGTAAGTTAGTTTTGTCTTATTTCAAGTGTACTCACTTTTTTTTCACTAAAAAACTAGACAAAAATATTAGGTGAGATTTTGTGTTTTTGCAGTGTATGCATTATTTCCAAACTTGGATTTTGTTCCCTCTTAATAAATAATGCTGCTTCAATGAAAGAGTAATTTATTTTATGGATTTTTTTTAATGTGGTGCTGTTATATTTGTGCTCATCTCCAAGACTAATTTGAATTACTATATCATACCAAAAGTTTTTTGCTTAAATTTGGTTGAAATCTAATGAGGTAATAATTTTTTTATAAAATAAAATCTAAAGTAAAAGCTGCTCTTTCCCTGTCCAGACAGTGAAGATGCGCCCTGAGCATCCTGGTACCTGGCTGCTCCACTGCCACGTCACCGACCACATTTCAGCTGGAATGGAGGCTCTTTACACTGTCACCGAGAAACGTAGGAAACTAAATAAACTAAATTAAACTAATAGAAAACTTCAGACAGGGACAAAAAACTAAAACTGTGGTGATTTTCTTTATCTCTTCCACAGCAAGAAGAGGACTGTTTGGCTGAACTGTAGAGGAACCAGACGGAAACTAACCAAACCACGTTTAATGTTTGTTTTTCTGCCTCACTCACTGATTTTTTCATTACAAACTTCCAATTCAATGTAAATAGTGACTGGTAGGAACTGGACACACAAGCAATCATGTTCAAATAAAAGTCATTTTTAAATAACTGCTCTCAATATGTATTTTTAAATGCCTGCAACAACGGCCACAAAAGCTGCGTTTCCATTACAAATGTAACTTTACATTTAGATTAAATAAAATTAACATTTCAGTGTTAACTGACATTGTGACAGAAATCTTTCTTTAGTGACTCTAGTTTGTTTTAAATTGAATAAATTATATAATTACATTAGATTTCATGGCTGAGGCAAAAGAAATAAGATTCTGTTCTTTTTTAAAAATGATTGAAGATCAATAACCTGGGATTAAATGTGGTACCTGCTGTAAATGAACACAAGGTGGCGATATTGTCATAAATATGCCAATAGAAGGTTTGATTGGCAAACAATTTAAAGCAGATTAGTTAAATGACACAATTTACAGCAATATCAATTTATGAAATCTGGATATTTCAATAAAACCTACAGCAATAGTTCATTAAGAAACATACTCAAAAATAAAGACACATGAATAATAAAACTCCAATTATTCACCTGAAGACACCAGAAATTAGATTAAATTTTTATAAAGTTTTCTGGGAAGTTCCCTCAACTTGTCAGCTTTTTGTTTTTAAATTCTGGATTATCTTGTGTAAAGTTGAACGAATGCAATTACTACAGTGTGATATGAGGGGCCGTTTAGGACAAAAACTATGTTTTGTCTCTCACACTAAAGACTAAAGACTCACACACACTCACAAAATACTAAAATTATGCATACACACTACTAACATATCACACACACACACAATGTTTCTCTCACACGCATACACAAAATACTAAAATTGCACACATACACAGTACTAGGAGTCGTTTTTTGAATGTGTGAGTTGTCACGGAAGAGGCGGGGCATAATCAGATTGCGCATGTATTGATTCCACAGTGAAGTTAGCTTCAAGTTGGATATTGGCGCTCCACGGTGTAAGAGCCGTTTAGCTCAAGGTTGATCCGATTTATGAACGCTAACTTCGGCCAGCCGTTCTCTGCCGCTCCCTCCTCAAGCTCTTAGAGGTTCACTTAGAGCTGGAGGGGGAGATGAAAATCCATATAAGCTGCTGCTGGCCACGCCCCCAACTTAACGTTTACACTCAAACGTGAAAATGGCTGCTAACAGATTCACACTTAAACACTAATGCAGCAAGTGGTTTCTGGATGACACATCAAAAACAAAACACTTGTGTCTTCCAGCATATAAAGCAGTTAAAACCAGCTGACCAAACTTACTGGAGCTCTGCTTGGGTTGCTAGGAGACTGGTGGAACTCTGCTGGGGTTGCTAGGAGACTGGTGGAACTCTGCTGGGGTTGCTAGGAGACTGGTGGAACTCTGCTGGGGTTGCTAGGTAACAAGCTGGTCTTTGCTGGGATTACTAGGTGAAAGGTCAGTGCCAGCTAATTTGTGATGTTACATTCCAGAAGCTTTTAAAAGACCAAAAAACATTAACTTATTGCCAAAAGAATGCCTGGTTTTGTTTAGAAGCTGTAGAAACCCAAGTAGAAGTACAAAAACATACAAAATAGGAATTTTGTATAACAGGTCCCATTTAAAGCCTAAATCAACTTTTGCTGATCTTTAACAAGAATATGTACTTTACTGCCATGGACAAATACAGTAACAGTCACAGAGTTGAAGTTCATTCCTGAGCTGACTCTGGCAAAGCCTGAAAAACTTGGATTAGAAAAGAACAACTGAGACGGACGCAGCGTTTTCATGGACAAAATGGAAACTTTTCATTTGAACAGCCGACATGTGAATGAAGTGCAGAGAAGAAGTCATGTCATGTCGCAGACCTGCTCCTTTACCAGCTACCTCCAGCTTTTCACACACACCAAGCAAAACATCGAAGACACCCACACACACAAACTCAGTGAACTGCATGATTATATAAACTCCAAGGAATCGTCACATGGATTAAAATGTAAATTAGACTGTAAATAACACTAACTTACCAGAATCTTACCCATTACTTTAAGTCTAGTTTCTACTGCAGATATGCTGGTACACTTGAAATAAACAAAACTAACTCATAAGTAACCTTTCAGCAAGTTATAGGAGATTGTTTTAGGTCATTAATTCCTTAATATTGATGATAAAGTACTAGTTCTTCCTGCAGATTATTTCACTTATGACATGGGAAAATTGTCTTGTTATAAGTGAAATAATCTGCCAATATGATTAGCACTTTTAAACAATATTAATGAATTATTGACTTAAGCCAAGCTCCTATATATCTTTCTAAAAAGTTACTTGTGATTTGAAATCAGTTTGGTCTTATTTCAAGTGTTATTATAAGATATTTGCACTAGAAACAAGACCAAAAATACTTGGTAAGATTTTGAGTTTTTGCAGTGTAGAATTAAATCTAAACATAATTTATTTGCAGCCAGGAATCAGACCTAACAGAGGCATTTTATTTGCTTGTATTATTAATGCCGACTTTAAACTGGCAGTGGATGAATTAATAGAGAGAGTTTTGTGTAAACAATGCAACACATAAATAAAAACGAGAGAAATTAGTCAGTTCAGGCAAAGATTTAAATTTATTTTGAAAATAAAAGATTTTATTAGTCTGTCTTTTCAAACATTCCCCATCGTCATCCCCCCCCCCCCCCCACACACACACACCCCCACACACACACACGCAGCCACCTGCAGTCCTCAGTTAACTGGCAGGGAAATGAAAATCTAAAGATTTGCACCATGAAATGTGCCAAATAACGACCTCTCTGACCCAAACCTGTCGGGAATCCTAATTATGTGCCATCATCTCCGTCCCGCTCAACTTTATGGCGGCTTTCTGGCAAATTGTTGCGCATCTGTTCCTGCTTGCTGTGTTTGACGTCAGCCGATCAAGGCACAGCTGTCCAACCGATGGGGCTCATTTAACGCTGCAGGACAGACTTTTCAAGCAAAAAAATGAGAATCGGCTGAATAATAATGGAACTCTATGAGGCTGCTGATTTTTTTGCTTTTGCTGTCTTTGGAAAAAATAGAGATAGACAAAAAATACAGTAAAAACTGTTGAAATGGAGATTTTGAATGGAGTTTACACCATTCTCAATTTGCAGATATTAAATTGCTCTTTGGTGTGATTGTTTGTGTTTTTGTTTTGTTTATCTGTGGAGTATTTAAGTTATTCTCTTTGTGTTAGTCTTCTATTTCTCTGTGTTTGTTACTCTTTCACTGCAAAAACACAAAATCTTACCTTTCCAAAGTCAGAAAAACATGCTTACAACAAATGTAGACACATTTTACTTGAAAAGAAAAATGAAACCGCCTGGATTCATGCTTTTTTTGGGCACTGCTAGAGCTCCATACAATACATAAATAATACAGATTTTACTGCCTAAAAGGAAATACTGTAGCATTCCTTTTGCAAATCTCAGCAGGGAGAAAATAAAACTTTCCAATTTGAGGAGTTTTGGCTAAAACATATTTACGGACAAAGGTGTTTTGCCTAAATTACTGCTCTGGGTGTGTTGTTTTCTGCAACTAATTGCAAGACAAAACCAAGACCAGAGTGTATCGAGTCCAAGACCATCAAAAAATGGTCTCGAGACCAAGACCGGTCTCGAGTTCTACGACACCCAAGTTCATCATTTTTCATGCCGTTTTGCAAAACATGCACAAAAAAAAAAAAAACCTGGCAGAAAATCATCTGATTAAATTTTTTTGTGGAAATTTGGAGTTTGTTTTCAAAGTTTTTGGCAGGGTCACCTTAGAAAACCGATCCATGAAGACTCCCAGAAATCCCTCAGTGGTGCTTTTGGACTAAGAATACTACAGAGATCCATAATGACAGCTTCCTTCAGCCACATTTGCATTTCTTATAGACTCCCATGTCATTAAAGAAACAGCTGCTCCTTGTAATGTGAAACTTCAGAAGAAGCAAAGCCTCCAATAAACATCTGCTTTATTCAGCACTTTGCTCTAAAACTTCTGCCTTTCTGTAAAGCTCCAGTCGGTCAAGTTCACAAGCCAGAGGAAAGTATAAAGCAGCAACATGTCGTAAGTACCGCCTGCATAAGGTTTTACTAGTAAGCTCGTCTTAAATTTGGAATTAGTGCCCATCTCTGAGCGCCTCTGCGGTTATCAAATCCTTAATTAAGCTTATGCTGAATTTACCCAGAGAGACTCGGATGGCAGGGATTTGACCGCAGGTAGCACCAGCCATCTGCTTCCAGCACGCCGATATCACAGCTGATCAATACTAAAAGGCCCGAGCAAAACAAGCTAATATTTCACCAGAAATCACAAAACACCAAACACAGCACAACCCACCTGAAAAGAGATTTTTTATGGTGTTTTAACACCTGATAGTCCAGTAGACTCGGTTAGATTTGGGACCAAAATTGCAACATTTGTTACATTTTCAGCTGCTGTGGTTCACTTTCACACTGCACTATCAAACAAACCAAACTCTTTAAAAAACCTGTTCCCCTCCTTGCCTGTGGGGGCGCTGCATCAATACTCACTGAAGGAAACAACACAGAAACCTCTGAAGAAGACGCTGAGCGCAACTTCTTTCTTCACAAACAAAAATGGAATAGCATCAGATTTTAGCGGTTGTAGTTTATGCATCAATCACATTTCTAATATTCATGACTCATGACAACAGATGGCAGGAAAAAAAATGTATGTGGGCCACAAATGGCCCACGGACCCCACTTTGGACACCCCACCAGAGGCGCTGATGCCAGTCAGTATCAAACTTCAAATCTTCATTTCTAAAAATTATGACTGGATTTTATTTTCTGATTGATTCAAACGAGTTGGTTAAAAAGAGAAGTCGTGTCTTTCTCTGATGCTCAAAGTAATTTTTATATGGAAAAAATTGTTTTATGTGGAAAAATACTCTAAGTTCTGCAACAACTTTTGTTTCTATCACATTGTTTTGTTTGGTACTTTTAACCAGAAGCAAAAACTGCACACCTTGTTCAGATGGGATGGGATGAAAATAAATTGTCACTTTGCTAATTTTCCCTCCAGATGAAATGTTGGTGACGTTCTGTGACTGTTGGAGCGTAAAGGTACACACCCGCTCACACCGGTGTAATTAAAAGATTTAATTTTAGATAGAGAAAAGAGGACCAGTTGTTTTCTGGTGTGTGATCATTACCGCCAGGCTGTATCTTTGTAGTAAACACAGATTGACTCAGTGACTTTTCCCATCAGACTTTAATTTGTGCTGTCCAGATTTATAGTTAGATATTACAGAACAATGAAATAAGTGCAGTAATTGTAAGTGTTAAATCCCATCTAGAATTTCAAACACTCATAAGAGAACCTGTTAACTTTTTCCCCTGCCCTCGTTACTGCGCCGCCCCTCAGTTAAACATAAACAAACCTGGTTTCCACGGAAACGCCAGACTCTCGGCTAAAAGCAGACAAAAAGCGTTTCAGTTTATGCCCAAAGGCTGCAGAACAGATGAGAAGAACGAGGAACCTTCATAATAAAAAAATAAAAATACAATGTATGGAGCTCTGGTAATGCCAAAAATAAGAAAAAAAAGTATATATTTTGGTGGTTGAAATCTTTTTTTAAAAATGTGCCAAAATTAGTTGACTTATTTTTTTTCCCCCTAGATTTCCAAATATTACACTTCAGTTGAATGGACTTGAAGTTTTTAAGTTGAAGGAACTTAAAAAGTTACAGGTGAATTCTGGGAAGGCGAGAGCGGATGTTCCTGCATAGATTTTTACCAATGATTTTCTCGAGATAAGTTAATTTCCTGAAGGTTTTCTTGAGGTAAATTAATTTTCCACATTTACTTTCTCCTGTTCGTTTTGTCGAGATAACGAGTTCACTTCCTGATTATTTTTTTAGATTAATTTCCTGCAGGTTTCCAAGAGATAACGAAACCTGCAGGAATTTTTCCCTTTGGTTTTCTCGAGATAAGTTGATTTTCCAGTGATTATCGAGATTAATTAACTTCCTTCACACATATCAGTGGGAAAGGATCATGATTTTTTTTCCCATGCAGATAAAACCATCTCACACTTGAATGATCTCTTTATAGGTAAAAATACAAATTCTACAAAATCAACACTTAAATTAGTTGACTCAAAATTGACACTGAATAAAACAAAAACGTTGAGTCCAGTAATAAACAGCTGCAGTCTTTTCTACCAAACTACTGAGAACGTGTTTATCTTTCATATTGATTTTATAGGAAAACGGCATTCGGCTGGAACAGAAGTTCTCCTGGGCTGCAACCTTATCAGCAGATTATTAGAATAATCTGCTGGAGTGGAGACCGGAGCCTTTTTATACAGATTTTCCTTCTTCGGGCTATGCTTCAGAACATTCAATATGAAATGAAATAATGATGTTAAAGTGCAAAGCCTTGGCTTTGAAGTCAGTGATCATTTCTATTTTAACTTACAGTATCAGCCGGTTACCATGGATCACATCACATTTATAGTTAATTATAACAGAAACATTTTTATTATTAAATCAGTTTAAGCTGAACAATTTGTTTTCCCATTGCCAGTTTTCTACAGTGTTTATTTTACACAGAAAAGGTGTTTTGAATTCATAAGGCCACTTTTGCTTGTTTAAACAAAGGGTGCTCAAAGTGGGGTCTGCGGGCCATTTATGGCCTCTGGTCTGATTTTATGTGCCCCTCCCAACCACAATTCAAGAATAAATTAAATAAATTAGGACAAACCTACTTACAAAAATATTAGCTGCAACATCAAGTGATAATTTTTTCCAAGCTTTCTTGTTTCCTTCTATGTTCATGGTAACTAGAACCACATTTACTAAAATACACCTTAGTAGGAGAATCTAGTTTATTTACTTTGGATCAACATTTTTAGTTTTTTCTTCTTTTGCTCTTTCTTTTGGTTTGTTATTTTGTTTGTATTTACTTTTAATTCCTGTAAAGCACTTTGTGTTGCCTTGTTGCTGAAAATGTGCTACATAAATAAAAAGTAATGCTCCTAAATCTGCTTTTTATTACTGTATCAAAACTTGGTCAAATACAAAAAGTGTTTTTAAATGAAAACTGATCTAGATTCTGTTGTTAATTGCTGAGAATAGTAACAATAAAACAAAAATGTTAAATGTTAAAAGAATAAAACCACTTTTTTTAAGACACTGCGTTTTTTTCCATGGATAATAACTGACATTAAACAAAGCAAAAAGAATTAAAACATCTATTTTTTTTACAACCTGAATTAAAAATCCTCGTCATCATCTTCCCAAATATTTCAGACTGTAACTCCTGGCTGTCTGTTCCCTGCTTGTCATCTGAGTGAAACAAAACTTTCTGTGGATTTATTTGCATGTCAACACATTCAATCCATCCGGCCGTTTGGATCCAAACCAATGAAAAGCAGGATGACGTTTTCATCTTGCAACCAAAATGTCAGAATCTGGTAACATCCGACTTCCTGGAGGAGGCTGAAGATAAAACACAATCTCTCACACACCTGGAAATATCCGGCTTTCTGCAACATGGATGCCACTCAAGCTGCAAATATCACAAAACAGATTCATCATGCATCTCTGAGATGTTGAGTCGCTGCAGCTGGAAAGAGACTAATAACTGTAAAGGTGAGATTTTGAGACAAATCTCAGATTTGTCTCAAATTTTCAACGTTTATGAGATAATCTAAAGAAGTATGGAATTGTTTTTTCCTCATAAATGTTCAACTTTTGGAGCTCTGAAATTTCAGAGATGTTTTTGCTTTTTTTCTGGAAAGTTTCTAATATTTTTGGCCTAAATTCACTCCTTTGTTCCAGCTACAATGCTGATAATACGCTGCTGTAAATAACCTGCTAATAAAACTTTTTAACCATAATTTAAAAAAAAGTCTCTTTAGGGTATCAATATTAGATGCAAATCGTAGTTTCCCTCAAATATAATTGAGACTTTTGGGATTTCCATCTCACTAAGCTCTGAAGCTGGCAAATAAAACATCTGTCCAATTACAGAATGAGGAATGACCAAAACAGAAGTTATTTTCCTCCTAATCTTATGCAGAATGTTGTTTGTCCATTTTTCAGCTTCGTTTTCATGGAAACCTCATAGATCTCACAGTTACACCTTTGCTCTGCTATTGCATCACTTTACCTGAGCAGCAGTAAAATGAGAAACAGTTCATAACTTCACAAGCAGGCAGTGAGTTTAGCCGCATATATTCGTCTTTTTCTTTTGGTGCTGATATGAACGTTTAGATTTATGTTTTCTGAGCACATCAGAGTTAAATTTTCAGGAAACTTTCCAACTCTTGGTGACTTGTTTATTCAGCAGCATCTGTTATAAAAAGGTCATTGTATAATAACTCTTTATTATACAACTTTATTTTTATGTTATTCTAACTTTATTTTAACGCTCAGTTTGTTTCCTTTGGAAACTTTTGATATTTGTCTTTCTACAGACAGATACTTCATCAAAATATGTTACCTTCAGCACAAACGTACACAGGGAGCAAAAAACTGTCAGCATCATCCGAAAAAGGAAAGAAGACTTTCTGCATTTCACTGTCTTTTTGATAAATGAGCCAATTTGACGGAGTGCTTGCATTGTTTCTTTTAGGTTTCTGTTTACAGCTTGAAAGGATGCAAACCTATACAGTTTTTTGTTTTTTTTAACTCTTTTTGGCTGCTTCAGTGGATTCCTGAACATCGGTTTTCCTTTTTTCCCTGAAGAATCAGACTCCCTATCGACTGCGGTCCCTTGAAACGGGTCAGCAAAGATCCTGACATGCACACTGCCAACCTTTCACATCAATAGTATCAGCTACAGACTGTCAAGGCAACATTTCCACCTTGCATAAGACTTTGGTTGGCAACAAATGAACAATTTGAAAGCAACAAAAGGCTCCACAGATAAAAGCTGCTCTCCACAACTTCTTCTTGTTGATTAAGATAAGGAGATTCTGGGGAACCGGACCATGGGATCAAAATCAGAAAATTAGGTTGACCTTTGAGTATTATAGCACAATGACAAGTCTTTGTTCTGCTAATCTTATTATATTTGATTTTTGTTGCACTCAAGGACTTTTCTCTGCCAGTGTTTCATATCTCTAATACTTTCCACCAAAAGATGGGATGACCTTTAACAGGAATGAGTTTGTATTTATTAAGAGTGTATAGTAGTCATAACTTTGATTCACTGTCAAATGCATGAGTACACTTCAAGTTAAAGTGGAGCTAAGAAACCTTCCAGTACAGAGTTGCTTTTGAACCATAAAAAATGGAACATTGACCATATTTAATGGCTATTGATGATTTTGAAAATGTAAAGTTTGTGACTGGTTTCTCATTTGACATAAGAAACCAGTTTGCTCTACTTCCGCCAGTGTTATAATGGCACCTGTAGTGGAACTCGATTCGCTACCCAAGACATTTTTTGAGTAATTTTTTCCCTATAAACAAATACTGAGGCAAAGACAACGGGTAAGAATGAGTCCTACACCAGGGCTGTAAGGTTATTAGTGGGAAATAACAAAGAAATCAACAATAAAGCCCAAGTGGAAGAATGAAGGGCACAAAGTGACAGTGGACGTTGTTTCGGACACATTTTGCACGTAAACAGCGGGTGAGTAATGACTTAAATGTGAAAATCTGCCTTCAGGAAAATGCTTGAAAATAAAAATAAAACGGTGCTTAAATGTAAATACCGCAGTTACTGCAGCACATGTTGTAATGCTGCCATAGAGATACTGGAAAATACACACAATAACTCTAGTATAACTACCTTCACTTAATGATCTTCAATTTGATTATCAATAAGTGTCACTGTGACAAAAATGAGATGTTAACTACCAGAGGAACATGTGTTAGTTGCCATCAACCACAGTTTAATATAATTGGACCATAATTTCCTATTATTTTCCTCATTGTGCTTCAGTAATTATGAACCCCAGCCATGTTGACAGAGCAATTCTGTTAGATTTGGGTAAAGTGGGGCAGTTAGTTGACCTTTTGACCTTAAGTTTAATTAATATCATCAAAGCAAAAGCAGCTTAAACAAACATTTTGCTTCACAAACGAAGTCGAGTTGATTGACAACAAAATTGTTTGATTTGAAAAAGATGGTTGGGTGGGGGGCTGACCTTTCATGACCTCTGGCAACATTTGTTAATATATTTAAAATTATAGTGGAACAAATGAAATTTTTTGTTTTACACCAATTTTGCTAGATATGAAGAAGTTTAGTATTAGAGGTCTGCCATCTTTAAGTCAAATTATTTGCAATTTTGACCGACACACCACTTTTGATCACAATTTCCCAGTTACTTCACTTCAAAAAGTAATGTTTAAGTTTTTAACCAAACATTGAACTCTGCTTTTCGCTAGATATTTATTCCACAGCCCTCCTTTTTTTTTTTTTTTTTTCCAAAGGGGGATTACTACATAAAAAATGCAAAGGTCTGGTTTTCCTGAACTTCCATCACCAGCGAACTGAGAGCTGGAGGAATTTTGAAGTCCATTTCTAAAAGCAGCAAATATTTAATCACAAATGTTGCTTCATTCTTTAAATTTGCACTCCCGCTTTGCGCGGCCAAGAACTGCGTAATGCGTGCTGCGTATTCTGTTCACATATCATCGTCTCACAGCTGGCTAGCAGGACAGTCAGAGGTGGCCTCAGAAGGATTAATTACACACCCACTGACCAAACAATCGAAAGAAAACTGTCAATCTGCCATTTCTTTGATGCTTGTTTTCCTTCCTCGTCAGAAAAACAAACTGAAAGAGGGTTATTAAAATTTATTTTGCTAGGCTTCTCTTTGATGAAACATATTTAAATGTATTGAGGCATGATAATGAGTGCTTTTCTAAAAACAGGAGCTATTTTGTAGCCTCATTGTGTCACGTGAGTTATTCTGTTATAGCAGTGATTCTTCAACCTTTTCAGGCTGAGGAATTCATTTAACAAACCTAATTTGAAATTGCCCCACAATAAACTATCTGAAATGAAAACAATAGTCTCTTCACTCACTTATTGTTGTTTGTTTGTTCATTTGTTGTTTGGTAAATATGACAAAGCCATGAACAATGTCAACTCGGGCATATTGAGTTATTGACATGAAAGTGTTTGTAATGATGTCAAATACATGGAAATTAAAAAAGAAGGTGTTCTTTACTGTTATGTGCATTAATAGAGCTATTTGTAATTTAGAAGCACACTAAAAGAGAAATAGACTTGAGTTGCTTTGCCAGAATAAAAGGCACAGAATATGGATATTTAATCCATATTTAAATTATGGATTAAATATCTATAATTTAATATGGATAATTTCATATTTAATATGAAATTATCCACCAATTTCTATCGATAGTAGTTATCTATTGTATTCAACTAGTTTAACTTAATCCTTTTTAAAGCACAGTCCTAAAAAACAAAGAACAGTTCTCACGAGTCACTTTATAGACTCGTTCAAAAGAACTGAATCATTCTTGAACAATACATTAAAACTTCCTCTGATCATATAAGTAGTCCTGGCGTTGCTTTCTTTTCTCAGTTTTTCTTCTTAGAGTTTAATATTTGTAAACACAGTCCGTCGGTAAGCTGTAGCGTCCCACGTTGAGGTGACGTCACGCTCGTTTCCATGCAGTACCCGGCGGACCAGCAGGGGGCGGCCGCGGACCACAGTTTGAGGAAGACTGCTTTAGAGTTTAATATTCTGCACATTGCAGATACATAAAGTTTACCATGCTGCTGCTGCTGCTGCTGTCCTTTGCCGCCTCGGGCAATCTGTTGGCCACCACTTCTCAAGACTTTCTCATTGAGATTCATAGAAACGGTAAGAGGAGGCAAACTTTTGCTTGATTTTGCTCAAACACTTCTTTGTTTCAGGAAGGTGGAGAGTCTCTGGAGTCAGACATAAAGTTTGCTGCAGGAATACTGATTTTTTATTTATTTTTAACTAACTCAACAGGTTATCTTCTATGTCCAGAGCATTTCCTCTGACTTATTTTACCTAAATTAAAGTTCTGTTCCCTGCAGCATTTTTAGGGCGTCATAATTGCTCAGTGTGGCTCAGTTTGTGTGGCTTCATGACCTCCAACTGAGCAACGGTGCAATAGAAGAGGAAATGGTTCTGAAAATGGAAAAAAAAGTCTTACCAAGTAGTTTTAGTCTAATTTCTTGGGAAAATATCTTAGTACACTTGAAATAAATTTCAACATTTTAAATTAAATTCTGTGATTTGTCTGCATTTTTCACATTATGGAAATCTACAGCAGAGTATTAGAGCCACGGTAAAAAAAACAAAAACAAAATACAAGAATAAAGTCTTATTTTTACGACTTTATTCTAGTAATAAAATTACTAGGAAGACGTGTCAAATGTCACCTGGCCGGGAATCGAACCTGTGACCACCGTCACGAGGACTAAGGCCTCAATATGTGGGTCGTGCTTTGCCCCTGCACCACCCCACTATTCTCCAATTTTAGCTTTATTCTTGTACAATTTTATTCTTGTAAATATTTGTAATATTATTTTATTATTGTAATGTTATGACTTTACTCTAGTAATATTTTTTTCTTAGCATGGCTCTTAAACTCCATCGTAGAAATCATAGGGTACAATAAGTGGATCTAGTATCTTTATTTTGTCAACATTATTTACTTAAAACAAGATCTTACATCTTGCTGAAAAGTTACATGAAGTTTACTAAGATATTTACACTAGAAACTAGACTTAAAACAACTTGGTTAATTTAGCTTTTTTGCAGTGTACCACATTTTGTCCTCATTCACTTCAGACCTGATGTCACACAGATTGGTTTTGGTTCCGACTCGACTTGGCCCACTGGTGAGATCTTCAGTTCCGCCCGATGTGTTCAGCCTCGTCACTCTCTAAAGGTTGTTAGTGGGTGATGCTGTCAGTCTTGTTTCTTGATTTGATTCAGCCATCTTTTCTGGGAGACAAACCGCTCCGGATGGGTGTCTGTGCTCCCGGTGTCTCCTGGGCTGCTGATTACCTGTCAGACCAGCTTCATCACGTTCCACCGGGGAGGATGGTAACCAGAAACACCGGAGAACCCGTCTCTGTTTCTGTTCACCTTGTAAACCCCAAACTTTAAATACAACTCAGAGTCATGCAAACTACCCAAAAACTATACTCAAGTAAAAGTAGAACTACTTCAACATATTTTTAGTAGCCGTCCAAGAAATTACTCAAGTAAGACTCAAGTTATTAATCATTTAATATTTAAAAATAACATAATCAGATGGACCAAAATATGAAGTTAAGTGGAAATTTAGATATTTTAAGGACCAAAATGACAATAATTCATATAAATAACACAAAACAACAAAATCAGGCAAAAGAAAATGTTTCCAATCAGTTTATTTCAATTAAAAACTTATAAAACTTTAACAAAAACTGCAGGTGTGTGTCTGTGTCTGGTGAACTTTTGGTTAAAACATGTTTGTTTTTCATTCAGTGGGTAGAAAATCCAGAAATTTTACTCAAGTAAGAGTAGAGATACTTCATAATTAAATTACCTTTAAATGAGTAGTAGTAAAAATACTCCTAAAAGTATATTTTTTCAAAAAAGTTACTCAAGTAAATGAAATCAGTAAGTGCAACTAGTTATTGGTTGGGATGTATTAAGGATTAGGAATTGCATTGCACCGTAAACAACATGGCGACATCCGAGGGACAATATTTTATTTATTTAAATGTTTAAAAACTAGTGGTGGGACTCGATTAAAATTTAGTTTGTCAATTTAAGTTAATTTATCACATTTTAGTTGAAAACCATATATTAACAAAATAAGCAACATTTTCAATTCAAAACCCCTTTTTGCTGCTAAATGATTAAATAAATAGATATATGAGCTAAATGAGAAATATATACTGTAATTAATTTGTTATTCAACCATCGGATTGGTGCAAACTGGAGGTGATTGTTTAAGGTAAATAATTCCCTAATATTAATGAAAAAAGTTCTAGTTCTACTGGCAGATTATTTAACTTATTTCAAAATTGACAGGCACTGCGCCGTTACCTGGCAACTCCAGCCAAGTCCAGCCCGTTACCTAGCAACCCAGTTCTAGTTCCACTGGCAGATTATGTCATAACACTGGGAAAATGTCTTGTTATAAGTGAAATAATCTGCCAGTGGAACTGGTACTTTTTCATCAATATTAACAAATTATTTATCACCAATATCAGTGGAACAGGGAATAACTATATTATCTCAAGCAACTCTGTAAAGAGAAGTGGTACAAAATACCTTCGGAATGATGAGAGATACATATAAAGGGATATATAAAATGAAAACTACATATATTAACTGCTACATGATGCGGTGTACTGTATTTTTCTTCTGTACATAAACTGGGTCAATCAGGAATCAGAACTAGTTCAAGGCCATCAGAACTGGTTCCATCCCCAACCGCTGGGTAAACTGGGAATCTGTTCCAGGAAGAGTTTTTGTGCGTTAAGGTTTTGTCTGAAAACATTTCAGCGCGTTAGTCAGCAGCAACCAGAAAGTGCAATCTGCTGCGACTGGGTACGGTGTGTGATTAGGAGTAGTGATAGCTCCAACGTGCACCAGGCCAACCTCTAATTACACCCTTAGAGAGTAAAACCAAACTCCTTTGTGTGAGCCAGATCAAATAAGAGCATGTAGAGAAGGAAGCCAGATGTCTTTTTCCCTGAACACTAAAATTTGCTAACTTTCCAAATTTTGCTGACATCCCCACCATAAGTGGGTATTTCTTAGACTGTGGTGGCTAAACAGCACGATGGAAATGATGGAGGATATTGTGCAACACAGCAGGTTTCACTGGTTATATGGTGGTAATTGTTCAGCACTTCTGCTTCAACAGATGGAGAAGAAAACATGCTAGAATGGGCTAAAAAGTTATATTAATTCTTTGCCACTTTAGTTTGAAAAAGGACAAAACAAGTTACTATTTATTAATCAGAATTGAGCAGTGACACAAGTATTGACCCCAAAAACTTGGTTTGCTTATTATTAGGCCTGTCACATTAACAAATTTAGCTGGATGAAAAATTGTCTCAAAAATTATTACAAGAAACAATAATATTGTCATTTTGACATTTCATTTTGTAGACAGACAAAAAAGAAAATTTCTGCCAAAAATAGTGGAAATTTTGAGAATAATCTCAGAAATTTTCTAGAAAAAAACAAGGAAATTTAAAGCTCCAAAAGTTGAGAAGTTGGGGGGAAAAAGTCTGAAATTTTTAGATTAATCTTAAATATGGTGTAATAATGAGTTAGAAATTTTGAGATCAAGCTCAAAACTTTTCTAGAGAAAACTAGTAAATTTCTGAGTTTCAAAATTTCCAAGCTTTTTCATGAAACTTTTTGAGATTAATCTCAAAATTTCTGAGTTTTTTGTGCAGATTTTAAATTGATCAGTCAAAAAAATCAAAAGTAAATTTCCTAGTTTTTCCTAGAAAATTTCTGAGATTAATCTAAAAATTTCTTCGTTTTTTTTGCAGTAAACTTTCAAATTCTGATCAGACTGATCAGTTTCAAAACATGTTCAATATTATTTAATTTTACTTATCAGATGCAGATACTGCTATTAATTTATATTTTTAACAGCTGATGGATTTTACCAACGCAAAATAAAAATTCGTTTGTCATTCCTGAACTAAACCAAATTTAGAGTAATTCTCATTGTGTGAGTTTCCCAGTTACTCTGCAGTCCCCAAACTCCTCTGTTGCTTATCAGAGCGTCCAGCAGAAGTCAATAATTAATCTGCCAACTTACAGCATGTTTATCTCTGCTATGGGGTTGTTCCTTATCTTGTAGGAGAGAGCTCTGATGTGCAAGGACATACAGAGGACTGGTGGACAAAGTGATAAGTTGTGTATTGATAAAGCTCCAGTCAGAAAAATAGCTGTAGTTGTGGGTTTGATACTGACCAGTGCTGCATTCATTGTCTCTATATATAGTTTTTGAAATCAGTTTGAAGAGATTTTAAATTTTTGTGTTTACAAACATCACCATGTATTTGTAGAAGATATTTAAATTTAACGGGGTTATATGCAAAATTCACATTTCTAATCTTTTTGTTCCGTTGAGTTTCCACTGATTCTAAAAACAAACCAAGAGTTTAAAACAAAACATTTCACCTTTTTATGACAATAAATTGATGTTTTTTGTTTTCTGGAAAATGAGCCGTTTCAAAAACGTACAGAATGTAGCGTCACAAATCAGCAGGCGCTGCCCGTTACCTAGCAACCACAGCTAAGTAAGGTCCGTTACCTAGCAACCCCAGCTAAGTAAGGCCCGTTACCTAGCAACCCCAGCAGAGTTCATCCCATCGCCTAGGAATCCTTGTGGGAGTTCTGTGCTTCCATTTTTGTTTTTACTGCTTCTAGAAACAACCGAAGTGTTTAAAAAACCCCATCCAGTCACTTTTTGGTAATAAGTTAAAGTTCTTTGGTGTCTGGAAAACAAGACATTCCAAAAACGTCCCGATTGTGATGTACAGTGGCAACAAAGTGTTTTGTTGTTGACTTAGAATTCAGAAACCACTTGCTGCATTCTTGTCGGTTGGGCAGGAGGCTCTACTTCTGCTTTTCAAAGATGTTTGGTTGTGTAACTGTGCTTCTGTTTGAGGCTATTTTCAGTATAAACATTGATGCCTGCAGCAGGTTATTGGATTTAAAGTGACAAGATGCCCCTAAATCTTCTCATTCTGCAAAGAGCTCAAAAAACTTAAAAATCTTAACTGAGAATGATTTTTTGCAAAAAAATGTAGTGAAAATGTTTTGTGTATACCATATACCTGTCCTAATCTATACAAGGAAGCATGGCAGGTCACCTTTAAAAACATCTTATTGGTAAAAGTTTGGAGTTTTTATTAGTCAATAGAGCAAAATTATGATTCCTCAAGCATCATAAATGTCTAACATAAGTTAAAATTGAAAATTAAAAGATGTTTAACACCATAAATATTTTCTTAAAATACATAATAAACACATGAGCAGCTCCACTTTCGGGGGAAATTGGAATGACATTTAAAGTTGGGTGATGTTTGATTTAATTAAAAACAAATATTAAAGGTCAAGAAAATATCACTGGATTCAATTGAAATCTTAGTTTCTCAGCTGTTGTTTGAGACAGCAACTCTGAAATATCTTTATAATAAAGAAAGTTCTGCTCATTACCTCTGTCCTTTGAGATAATCGACCTTCATGACATTATTCCAGAAGTGTCTCCAAATACACTCTGTGCCCTTATTGTAAGACAATAGTGAGTTCAGATGGCTGCACATGCCTGACAGATGTTTTAATCAAGCACTGTGTTCTTACTTTAAATTATACAAACCTCCACGAAATTTTAAAAATAAAGCCAGTACAAAGAAAGCCCTTCTGTTCCCATGTGATTTTCTTATCCCAGTGATGTATTGTATTTATTTAGTTTCTAGGACATTTTGGCCTCTTTTCTTACCAGTAAAGTTCCTGGTGGATTTAAGAAAACGGGTCTGATTTAGAGGAAGCCATGTTACATGTCATGTTTGAGCATTTAAACATGAGACTCAAATGCATAAACCAACTTATCTGGTTAAATTGAATAGTGATGTTCAAGTTGAATTATAGATAAGTGGGTGAGGGAACGTTCTGGGTGCTTTTCTCAGGATCAAGGGAGTTTTAAACTACAGGCTGATTGGAGGAGTTCAAGTAAAACTGTGGTAATTACAAACCATTCATAACCTTTCTACATTTTAAACTTTGCTGTATCTCTGCAAGGGAATTTATGAGAAGGACCATCACAATATGGAAGAGGATTAGGGCCAACGAAAACAAAATCTGGCCTTTTTTTTTTTTTTCAAAATTCTGACTTTTCCCCCTCAGAAGTCCAACTTCAAGTTCAGAATTTTGACTTTTATCTCAAAATTCAAACTTTTTTCCCCAGAATATTTCTCAGAAATCTGGATTTTTTTCCTTCTTTTTTTCCTCTGAATTCAGATTTAATTTCACTCAGAAGTAACACTTTAATCTCAGAACTCCAACTTTAATCTCAAAATGTAAACTTTTTTTTCTCAAGATTTGTACTTTTTTCTCAGAATTCTATTTTTTTTTCTCTCAGAATTTTGACTTTAATCTCAGAATTTTGACACTGATCTACGGATTCTGCCTTTAATGTTTTGAGATTAAAAGTCATAATTTTGAGAAAAAAGTTATAATTCTCAGTTTGAAGTCACATCAGTTTTTGTTTTCCTTTTCTTGGTGGACGTCATATTCTGTACAACTTATCATATATTTAAGAAAAGAAAATTATACATTGTTTTAAATTACAAATCAAAACCTGAAATGTGTGGCTTCTTTTGGTTGTTTCTCTGATTACTGCTATAATTACCCAGAGTAACACAATTCACTCAGCATTCGATTGGCAAACTGCAGCTTACGTTCTTTAAATATTGTAAATTATAGTTCAAATTATGAAAAACAGAATAAGGGCCAGAAATAATAATAATAATAATAAAAACATGCCTGAAAGACAGAGTGTAAATTTTCTCTTAACCATGCAGTTAAATTAAAACAAATCTCCCTTTACACTGTAGACTCTAAGTTCAGTTTCCAGAAACACAAGCGGCTGATTAATTGAGCTCCAGATGGCCGACACTAACGCCACCTGATGTAATAATTCCTCAAAGGAAAGGCCTTCAACTTCAGCAGCTGTCCATAAATCCACAGATTAATTTCCTAACGGTTCACAGCGTTGCCTTGGAGCTTTTATTCCAAATCATTAACCAACAGGGTATTTTTTGTCACTGTAAATTATTGTTTTACTGCAGTGTCTCTTCCACAGGGTGCTGCTCTTAGAACACAGAGTACAACAGTAAACAATGTTCAGGCCTCCCATCGATGCGACGCTCGTCTTGTAAGGCAGCGGGCCGTGAGACCCGGCAGTACTTTACGCTGCCTTCAGCAGAGGTGGGCATTCATTCTGTAAATTAATTTGGAGAGCAAAGAAAGGAGCATCCACAGCTGTTAAAATAAAAAACACATGGTTTTACGGTAATCTGCTCTACATTAGTGGCCATACAGGGGCGGTCCTAGCCTGCTTGGTGCCCTGGGCCAACATGATCCACCATGACATCATCCAGATGATGTCATATTAAAATTCTTTGAATATTTTTATTTTTAAAAATGTGGAAGAAACAAGGCACGAGTACACTCTATGCCATGAAGTTAAAAGTAAACAACACAAATACAAAAAAATAAATTGTACCATACTGCAAAAACACAAACTCTTACCAAGTATTTTTTGTTGAAGTAGTTTCTAGTGTAAATATCTTAGTACACTTGAAATAAGACAAAACCAACTTACATGTAACTTTTCTGCAACATATGGAAGCTATTTTAAGTCAATAATGAATAAAAAACTACTAATTCCAATAGCAGATTGGAACTAGTCCAATCATGGGAAAAATGTTTTGTTTAAAGTGAAATTATTTGCCAATGTAACTAATACTTTTTAAAATCAATATTAAGGAATTATTGGCCATTTTTGTTTGCATTTTGTGAAGTTGCACTGAATGTCTTCAGAGGTTTTCGTGTCGTTTCTTCAGTGATTCTCGGTGCATCGCCTCCACAGGTGAGGAGGGGAACAGGTTTTCCAACTAGTTTGGATTGTTTGACTCACTGCAGTGTGAAAGAAAACCACAGCAGCTAAAAATGTAATAAATGTTGCAGTCTTGGTCTCTAGTTGAGCTGATTTCACTGGACTATCAGGTAGAAAAACAGCCTTAGATTTTAACCAGCCAGAAAAGAAAACTTCAACACAGGAAAAACACAATATGTAAAAAGTTGCTCAGTGTATTTTGACATTGCAGCTTGGATGTGAGGCGACCTTATGAATATTGCATGAGATCTCATGACTCCATTAAGTGTGATATATGCAACTTTGAGTCAGCCCGCATGAAATCTTGCAGTTTAATGTGGCTTAAAGGAGAATTTATCATGTTCACATCAGGCAGTGCAATTATAAGGTGGAGCTGTTAGAAGAGAGGCAACCGTGAAAATGACTTCTCCTCAAGCCTCTCTTCAGATGGGAATTTATTTCTCAATGTTAGTTATGCAAGTTCCATTTACACATCTTAAACCAACAGAAACATGTAAAATAGAAATAATTATCTAAAGTTTATCTGCAACTCTGTAAAAACGAGACAATTATGGAGGACTGTTATGCAAAGTTAACATTTTGCATATTTTTTGGACTTTGATTTGGGTCTTAACTGCTTCTAAAAACAGCCGAAGCACTTAAAACATTAATAATAATAAATAATAATAATAATAATACCTAGACATTTTTATTTTTTGGCAATAAGTTAATGTTTTTTGGTGTCTGGTAAATAGGATGTTTCAAAAACCTCCCAACTGTTAAGTCACATTAAATGGGTGCTGCGCTGTTGCCTAGCAACCCAAGCGGAGCCTAGCCCTGTTGCCTAGTAACCCAACCTGAGTTCCAGCAGCTTAGTTGAATTTAAAGTGGCGAGAGCCTGTAAAACTACGACGGCACATTAGGGTCAAAGGAGATGAGGGAGAAAAAGTGGAATCAGTTTCTGCAAAAAACTTAGAAATTTTGAGATTAATCTCAGAAAGTTTCTATAAAAATATTGGACATTTCTGAGTTTGAAATATTGAACATTTCCTAGAAATCAACTCAAATTTTGAGATTAATCTAGAATAGAGATTTCCTAGAAAAAACAATAACATTTCTGAACTGAGTCTGTGGAAATTTTCAAAAGTGGAAAATTTTCAACTTGAAATTTATTCTAAACATTTTCCAGCAAAATTTCAACATTTCAACATCCTAACCAGTTCAAGGAAGTTTAACTATTCACCTTTTTATACTTTGGATATGAATAAACTGCACATTTGTCTCTTCCCTGAGACAAAAATGCATTTCACTCGACATCCACCTGAAGATCCATTAAATCAACAACTGATATATTTACCTCGTCCATCAAAGTACAACAAAACAGGAACAAGTCAGCTGTACAAACTCTATGATTAAACTTAATTTCACGCATCTGCAGTTTGTGATCCACCTGAAACAGAGGCATTAATCATAGTTAGTTTAGATGCTCAAATACCCAACAGACTTATCAATCAGCTGGACACCTCTGGCCCCGATGCCGGAGTCCTGCCTGCGTCAAGCGGGCTGCCATCCGCTGATGGTGACACCGGTGGGGCAGTCCACTCCGTTGCCCGGTAGCCACCAGCTTGAAAATCCTCCTGGTGGGAGTTAATGACCATCCCAATAAACCACGACCACCTGCCGCTCAGAAGCTGTTTGCCAAACGCTGCCACACAAATGACACCAAGCTCTCAAAGTTTCCAAAAACAGACCAGTTTTTTTATTACAGTCAAATATTCAGCCGGAAAAACTGCATCACTAAAAGTCACAATACTACCCATCATACTTATTTTTATAAAAAATTTTAAAAAGTAGTGGTGGGAGTTCATTTAAGTTAAGCAATTTTTTCAATTCAAAACCTCTTTTTACTGAGCTCTAAAACAAAGAGTATATTGTAATTTGTTATTTAGGTTATTCAACCATCAGATTGGTGCAAACTGATTTATACACATTGAGAGTTTAAATGTTTGAGGAAACCGTGATGCAACTTCTTTAAAAATATACTTTTATAAAGAGCAAAAACATAAAATCTTATCAATTTATTTTTGTCTAAGATTTATTTTGGACAGCAGTAAGATAAATAAATCTTACTACTGTAAATATCTTAGTTCATTTGAAATAAGACAAAATTAATATACAAGTAACTTTTCAGTAATTTGCATGAGCTTGTTTTAAGTAAATACTCCCTTAATATAGATGAAGAAAGTACTATTATTTCACTGCACCCGTTACCTAGCAACCCCAGCCAAAACACACCCGTTACCTAGCAACCCCAGCCTAGCCACACCCGTTACCTAGCAACCCCAGCCTAGCCACACCCGTTACCTAGCAACCCAGTTCTAGTTCCACTGGCAGATTATTTCACTTATACGACTAACAATGATACTAGGAATGCTCTAACACAAACATAAATCAAAGTTTATATTTTCTTTAGCAGATGAAAGATTTTATTTTCTCAAATGGTCTCTCTTTCTTAAACATATTTTCAGTATTTTCTTGGCTTTCTGTGCTTTTTTTCTCTCTGACTTTTCTTCATGCGTTTTGCTTTCTAGCACTCAATTTATGTATTAACTGAGAATATATTTCCCCTGCTTAAAAATACCAAATAAACAAAAAACTGTTTATAAATATATATAAATGGTTGACAACATAAGCAAAGAGTAACCTTTAGCTTTGTAGCAGTGATTATGGAAACAAATGTTTTATGAAAACAGGCTGAACACACTGAGCTTTTTGCAGACACCACAACTTTGCATATTTATAACTGACCATTTGTTAAGAGTGTCTGCATGTTTTCTCAACATATTCTAAGAGCTTATTAAGCTATTGTTTGTCCTCTTTAACTGTTTTATCCTTTTTGCAGCCTGTGAGGAAAAAATTGTTAAACTATTATTTTCAGTACAGAAAGACTCTTAAAAGCAAAAACTGAATGTGAATTCCTTCAAATTATTTTTTAAAAATGTTTTTAGATGGTCGAGCCATTGTTTGAAATGCAACTTAGCAATTATTCACATTATTTTCTGTGAATAATTTACTTTACAAAGACAAATCTGAATAAGCCGATCCACAAACCCAGAGCGACAAATAGGCAGAGGTCCACTGTATCGGGGCCATTATAAATAGAAAAAAGGAGTACATTTTGAGATTAAGATCATTGACATTTCTGAGGTCCAAAAATTTTACATTTGCGGCAAAGTATTAGCGTCATTGGAGATGGAAAAAGGAAGCAAATTTCTGCCAAAACTGTCCAGAAAAAACAAGGAAATCTGAGTTTGAAAAGTCAGAAATTTGCCACAAAAAGCCCAGATATTTTAAGATAATTTCAGATAATTTAGATAAAAACAAATAAAATTCTAAGCTCCAAATGTTGAAAATGCGCAAGAAAAAAACCTCAAACGTCAAAATCTCAGAAATTTAAAGAAAAAAACAAAACAAAACAGGGAAATTACTGATTTTGAAAAGTTTGCTAGAAAAATAATCATAAATGTTTAAATTAATCTCAGAAAGTTGCCAGAAAAAACTTTCAGAGGTTGAAAAATGTCCAAATTTTGGAAGTCTTTTTCTAGAAAACTGAGATTTATCTAAACATTTTTGCAAATTGTTGACTTTCCATACTCAGAAATGTCCTTGTTTGTTCAACGGCACTAATACATTGTCATAACAGTCAGTCTTTGGAATGAACAGATAAATGAAATATAAATAATGAATTCCACACAAACTGAACGGCCATGTTGTCACTTCTCCAAGATGATTTTTATTAAACTTAATGCTGGAAATAATCTGGAAATCTTCTGGGAGACGATGGATGAGCAGCATGACGGTGAGCAGCCATTAGTCTTAAAGGCAGCTGGTTTAACAGCCGTATCAGCAGCAGTGACAGCAGCAAACATCTGTTAAATGTAACCGTCTTTCCCTATATGTGCTTATAATATATACATCTATAACTTTTCCCTGTGCAATTTTTAACCTGTCTATACACCTGCTTTAGCTTCCTCTGTTTGCAATCAATCACCTGGAAATGTCACTTTCCAGGAAGCAGATTTTTTATGCTCAGAGTTTGACAGAAATGTTTAATAAATCTGGTCCAGCTGAGTTTTGTGTTTTCATTTGTCTAAGAGAATAGTCTCCTCTGTTCAGCCAGATTCTCCTTTCTGCTGACAAAACATCCACTGTTGTGTGCTGCTCTCATAGATTTCCAATGCTTTGCCTAAATGAACTAATTCAGATAATCACCACTGGGAACGTTTTTGCTGCCACTCAAACAATACGACCCGACCGACGTTCACAGTGGCTTCAAATGTGCAACAAGTCTGATAAAGTAGATGTTGGTTTTTCTAAATGTTCAGGTTTCTAGTTCTGGAGACTGTTCATGTTAATATAATACATTTTGGACATATAAAACAAAATGTTTTATATGTTTTCTGGGACGGGATAATTTATGTAACTCGGACCAGAACAGTGACGCGGACATTTATTGACCAAAGTTTCAAAAACAGATTCTGGAGGAAAAGACGAAGAAGACGACAGGAAGTAAGCAAGTAAAAGAATTGTCTTTTTGCCCTCCAGTGTTGTTCGCATGCGCAAAATTTCTGCATGTAAACAATAAAGTGCATAAGATTTACACCAACAAAAACATCAGCTGAAAAATAAAACTCAGAATATTCACTCATATTTTAGCATCTAGACATATTTCTAGTTTATTACAAATATTTAAAGTGATCATGGTTTGTATGTCAACAGTATTAATTCTGTGCATATGAAAAGGTGTGTTAAGGTAAAACTTGCTCTCCATTTCTGCTGATTTATGTGAAGGACTTGACATGTGGAGGACGTAACAGACCTGACAGCACACAGATCCCATCTACAGCATCACTTCTCCTCTCCAACAAGCTTTCTCTCTAAACTTCTGCCCTTCGCTCCTCAGCCTCAGGCTCCCAATCACTCCTTTCTTCTACTCACAACTCTTCCACGGCTGTATTGTTTTTCTCCCCAGGCCCCAGTTTCATCTTGAGCCAAAGCAGTCACCTCCAGCCACACCACAAACCAAACAGCGCTCGCTTCACATTTTTCCATAGAAAACCTGTTGTCATCTCAAAAGAAGAGGGACAAGAAAAGCTGTTTTTTTTTCTACAAAATTGTGGTTACTATTCCTTTTCTGTCAGGTTGTCATGGTTTAAATAATTCTCTGATTTTGGGTGAATTTGCATTTCTTATTTTTCAGGTTCAATTCTGTTTTCCGCTGCTTTACATCCAACCTAAAACTTCCCACAAAATCATCACATTGTCCCAGTTTATAAAGAAAAACCAAAGTTTCAGATTTGTGTAAAAGACAGAGCAACCAAATGCAGTTAGAGGTTGAGTTTTTAGCAAGCAGAGTCCACCTGTCCAGAATTTAAACTAAGAGTTGATGTAACCCTGAAGGGAAGAAAACACACTGTAAAAAACAAACAACCCCTGTTTTCAACTGAAAGCAAAGAGGTTTCAGTTAGTATGTTTTCATACCTGATAGTCTGGTAGACTCGGTTCGATTGGGGACCAAAATTGCAACATTTGTTACTTTTTCAGCTGCACTGTGTCAAATAAAGCAAACCCTTTGAAAAACCTGTTCCCCTCCTGGCCTGTGGGGGCGCTGCACCAAGAACTAATGAAGGAAACAATACAAAACCCTCTGAAGACGACTGAGCGCAACGTCCTTCTTCACAAAACGTCTCATTTTAGCGGTTGCAGGATTTTTTTTGTTATTGTTAATAGACTGAGCCATTCCTCCCGCTAACATTAGCTTAGCATGTTTATTTTGGTTGTAAACCAACGGCAGAGTTTAATGTCAGTATATAAATAAAACAGGTTATTTTGCTATTTAATAAATCTGCTCGAATCAAAAGGTTAGAATTTTTTTATAAATAGATTTTGTAGTATGACAAAAGGTAATAAGTATTAAAAAGTTGTTTTTTTTTTTAAAAAAAAAGCATCTAACATTTAGAAAATAAATTCACTTAATGGAAGCACGACAAATTGAAAAAAACACCTCGATTTCCAATAAACAGTTTTGCCGTTAGGATGAGGTAGTTTTTATTTCACTGAAACAATTTTTCACATCGCAGGAGTCACATGATCAACAGCTGGATGTTGCTACTGGCGGAAACGACAAAGCAGACGATGACAGGAAGTGGCTGGAGGATCTGATAATGACTTTATTCATGCGTGATTTTAATTATGTTTCGTATTTAATAGAAACACCACCATTGCTAAATTGTGTTTTTTTTTTTTGCATCAGCTGAATATGGACAAAGTTTTGCGAACATTTGTAATGGAAACGCAGCAGATGTATGTGACAAACCTCAGCCGATGCATTGATATACTGATTGCTTTAAAGTCACTGGTGATTCAAATTATTCCACTCCAGACTTTCAGCGATTAGATAAGATGAGGAAATCTGCATAATTAAGCTTAAATTAGAGCTTTGAAGCAGAACTCATCCTGTGACCTTTTCCCACTGAGCTCTACAGGAGGAGAGGTGCTGCAGACGGGAAGCCAGGCAAGATGAGACGAGTCCAGGAGCAAAAGATAAATAAATAAAATGTTGTAGAAATAGAGAAACAATCATTAAAGCTGTAGCTCCGGTCAGGAGGCAGCAGGAAGAAAATTGTGTTTACTTAAATGTATAAAAACCAATTAATCATTTACTGAAACATAAATACTGGTGAAGTTAAACCTAAAGTAACTTCTTACATTTTGTGCAGTTGTGGTTAAACTAAATTGCACAGCGGCGTATTAGGGCAGAATGAAGAAAAAAATGTTCAGCAAAACTCAGAAATTTTGATAAGATTTTTTATTTTCTCATTAAATTTTCAGAAAAAAACCTTGAAAATTTCTGAGTTTGAAAAGTCAAGAATTTGATTTAAAAAATGGGATTAATCTAACAAAAAAATTAAAAAAAGTTAGAATTGTTTTTTACTTTCAGAAATGCTTTTAGTTTCAAATCTCAAAAATTTCTGACTTTTGTCATTAAGAAATTTCAGATTTTTTCTAGAAAATTTTTGACTTGTCAAATTCAGAAACTTCCAGGTTTTTCTAGAATATTTCTGAAACTTAGATAAAATTTCAGTTTTTTCAAGCAAAATTTCAACTTTCCAAGCTCAGAAATGTCCTTTTATTTATTTATTTATTTTTAGAAAATTACTGAGATGGATCTCAAATTTGCTGCTCCTGTTTTTTTTTCTCATTCTATCACTTTAATATGCCAGCAGAAAATAGCAGACATCTTGATACTTTATGTTTCTTTATTTTTGTGCTTCGTCTTTCCATAACAGTTCATTTCTTTCCTTGTTTAACTTTTGTTCACTCTTATTATTCCTGGTATTGGTGTGTTTTTCAGTTTATGGTTAATGTCAGTTTCAGGCTTTTCCTTTATCTTTTAACCTCCATTCGGGTTAATTGATCTCGGTTCCCTTCAGCCTGACGGTTTCTTCTATTTTTGATATAAATTTTGCCATCAGCTGGTTTTAAATGACGCTTTGATTGTAAATATTGTTTTTTCTTCTTGTGACTTGAATGTCAGAAAAGATGTTAAGGCTCTCTGTTATTACATTGCATCGCTGTTATTGCCAATAGCTTTGGGAAATTCTCTCAGATAATCAATTATACTGTTGACTTTTAATATAATGCAATGAAATTATGAGTGTGTGTTCTCTCCTCAATGATCTACCTTGGCTAAGTGTTTGTTTTTTAACTTTCTACTGTTCAGAAATGCACAAAATCTCACCTCTAACATATTTATTCGGTTAAAACATTGAATGTAGCCTTGTTTGTTTCCTGGCCAGAATATTTTTGTGCTCTCTGAGTCGTTGGTGTTTGTTTCCAGCTGGTTCTCATCATTTCGCCCTGAAAAAACTCCCTCACTGAAAAATGTAAACAAACATGTTTTTGTAAAAATAACAGAATCTACTTTTCATAATGCTGCCTCAAGGATGCAGACCAAAACAAAATAAGACAAAATAAACCTGACTTGTGTTTGTCAGAATGAGGCAGCAGAAATCCAGACAGACGGACAACGATTGATTCAAGTTGTTGAACCCAGAAGCCGAATCGAATCAACAAACCAGTTCCATCTATTTGTTCAAATGGGACATTATGCAAAATTCACGTTTGTACATTTTTACACTTCCATTTTGGTTTCCACTGCTTCTACAAACAGCCCAAATGCTCTTTTTGGCAATAAATTAATGTTTTTTGGTGTTTGGAAAAAGATCTGTTTCAAAAACCTTCTAGATTATCAATTAACTTTAAATTCAAATGAACATTTTACATTGGAACTGGAAGACATTTTAAATACACAAAATAAATAAAACAACACATAAATTATGAAGTCACTATAAACAAAATTGTCCTTCAAAACAAGGTTTAGTTGAAACTAAAGGATCAGACTGAAGACTTTTATCATCCAGGTTTTGGTAGAAACAACAAAAAAAACAATAAATGATGCAAGTGGAATTTAAAGAGTCAGTTTTAATTTATCATGCGATTAATTGATTTATTGTTTATTGCGACGGATTTGATGCTACGTCTACATTACATAAGAGACAAACAGATTTAAATTTCCTTCTGTTTCTGTTTTATCACAAGCTGCAGAACAACAGCTTGGCGCTCTCACACATGCAGTGCATGTCTACAGCCAATCCAGCTTCTATTATTTGTCAAAACAAGTTGAGATTGAAGAGGTGAGTCTGAGGTCCTGGTGACTCTCTGAGAGATGAGCTGAGGTGGTGAGCGGTCTGAGGGCTGAACGCCATCTGCATGCACAATATCAATAAAACATGAGCGTTGTGCAGATTTGTGTCCGCCAAATCACTTTTATTTATGGAGCTTCTTCTGCGTAATGCATCTGAAGATATAATCAGTGGAGCTGTGATCAATGTCTGGAGTCCAGCTGGATGAGGGACGTGGCAGAACCGACCAAATGGGTCATTTTTTGTGGACGGTGTGTTGGTGTTGCCATTTATCTGTGACGCTAAAGAGGCAGAGTTCATAATGAAGACATTGGAGTGAAAATCTACACTTAAACTCAGAAAACTGACAACAAATATGAAATTCTCACAAAGAGACAAACGGCAAAATAATCTCACTGCAAAAACACAAACTCTTTTTTGGTCCAGTTTCTAGTCCAAATATCTCAGGACAATTGAAATAAAACAAAATTAACTGAAAAGTTTGTTTTAAGTACATAATTTCTTGATGAAAATATAGTTTAATTGGCAGATTATTTAACTTTTTCCTGTGAAATAATCTACCAGTGGATCGAGAACTGGGTTGCTAGGTGATGGGCTGGGCTTGTCTGGGGTTGCTAGGTGACGGGCTGGGCTCGGCTGGGGTTGCTAGGTGACGGGCTGGGCTTGTCTGGGGTTGCTAGGTGACGGGCTGGGCTTGTCTGGGGTTGCTAGGTGACGGCACAAAGTGCCTGTCAATTGTGAACTAATATACTAGTGGAAATTGTGCTTTTTAAAATCAATATTAAGGAATTATTGATTTAAAACGAACTCCTACATCTTGATGAAAAGTTACTTGTAAGTTAGTTTTGTCTTATTTCAAATTTAACAAAACTTTACTACAGTTTGTCTTGTTTTAAATGTATTATTTATATAAAACTTTGTTTATTCTTCTACAATATTTTTTATAGATGTCATTTAGTTTGGTTAAGAATTACATCAACTTATCTTCTAGTTTAGATTACTGACAGCATTATAAACTGCTAACAGTTTAGTGATTAAGATTTGTACAATGTTTATTAGTTTCTCCAAAACTTTTTAGATTTAGAAAAAATGATCAGATTATTTATGAATTTGATTCATTTTACTTAAATAGCTGTTAAAAAAAAAAGAAAACTTGAGATTAATTTTACATTTCCTGCATCATGAACCTTAGTTTCAGCTTTCAAAGCCTGATAAATCTAATTGAGTCAACAAGGTTGCATTTAGTTCTTAAACATTTTATTCTCTTTAGTTTTACTTTTTATGAGGAATGAAGACAGTGTGGAATATTTTCTGTGTTTTTGTACACATTTACGGTGATTTACATGTTTTTTAAAGACAGGAGGAACTACATGATGTTTTAATTAGTTGTAGAATTGGCAAATAATAAGCAGCATCTTATTGTATTTTATTGGTTATTATTTATTATTGGTACAATATGTTTGCTGTGCAGAAGTGATTAACTATGATACTAAATACAATGCAAAGTACACTTATTAACACCATTTCTTTTATTGGTTTTATGCAGTTTCTCTGTAAGCTGCATCAAGTTTCCACCGAAACTCTTGAAACTGGAGGTGAAAGATGATTTCTATCTGTTTTCATGCAGGATGTTAATAAAACACGAGCTGTTTTGAAGCTATGCATGCACCTGATCACTGATATGCAGCTTAGTATGCACAATGCTGCTGGAGATGTAATCAGAGAGCTGATTAGCTTTTCTGTTAACAAGAAAATGATGGAATTTCACATGCCTTGAATAAATAGGTTAGGGGAGTATGTACACTGCAAGGCAGGAGGGGTTTTGCATGATAATTATTGGAAGACAATCAATCTTAGCAGGTTTGAGGCAAAGCTACAACATTTTAGATCAGTCAGTAATGAAATGACAGCCAAAGGCATCTTTTAGATAAGAACAGTTTTAGAGACGTTAATATAAACACACTGGTTTTGAGTTATTAGAGTGGATTTAAAATAAAGTTTTATTCACCTTTTTACTTCCTTGAACAGGTTAGGATAAATCTCTGAGCTAAACAAAACATGTTTGTTACATTTGTTTTGCACAAAATCATTCTAATTAGATTTCAGACTGTTTTAGGGCGTCTCGTCACTTTAAATCTGAATAAGCTTCTTCTGGCCACCGAACCCAGACTCAACGTTTACTCTTGTACGTGAAAATGGCTACAAACAGCTGCGGGATTATACAACCGTACATCTTCAAAAAGCAGAAGTAGAGCCTCCTGCACAACCAACAAGAACGCAGCAAGTGGTTTCTGGATGGAAAGTCAACAACAAAACACTTGTACAGCGATAAACCAGATGACCGAATATGCAGGAACTCAGCTTGGGTTGCTAGGTAACAAGCTGGGCTTCACTGGGGTTGCTAGGCAACGGCTGATTTGCAGCGTTACACTGCAACTGAAGCAGCTCATTTTCCAGACACCAGAAAAACATTACCTTATAGCCAAAACGCAGCTGCGTGTTTTTAAAGCATTATAAACAAAATTGAAGAATAAAAATATTCAAAATGTGAATTTTTCATAATAGGTTCCCTTTAACTACACTAAAAAATTGCTTGGTAAAAGCCAGAGATAGAATATAGATTGTAAACTAATACAACTTAAACTTTTCCACATTCTTCCGTGTTGCAATGTATATGAATTCAGTGTGATAAACCGATACAAATGAATGCAGAATATGAAGGATTGGTTTTAATAAAAAACATCAAACACAAGAAAAAGCCTCCGCTTTTCCAGTTCGGCTGGGTTGTAAACAAACCGACTGTTTTGTGAACACAGAGCAGAAAGAGCCAAAGTTCTTCCAGACTAATTTTCCATAAGAATTATGATGGATAGAATCTGACAACAGAGGTCTTCGATGTCGTTTGTAATCAGGCAGCGGCATCACTGCTGCCCGCAGTGCTGCAGCCTCATCAGATCACTAATCAGGATTCGGTTCCTCATAATTATCCTGCCCACCTTCACCGTGCAGCAGCAACACCTCTTCTTTTATCACTTATGGCTGCTTTTTCATCTGTATGAAAAGGCATTAATCAGCTCCATTCACACAGGATGGAGAACATTTAGCACATTTATTCAGCACACTTGACACCAACCTCAAGTAGGCATTAATTTAATTATTATTCCAGTGAGCTGCACTATGCATTTGCTCATATATTACATTATGCAGGAAGTGGACAACTGATGCTGAGATATGATTTAAATCACATCAGCATGCTGTAACATTGATGTGGAATAGTTAAAACATGATGGCTGCTTAAACTTTGAGTGATCAGGAAATATGACTGGAAGGTTTAGAGTGAAACTGAACCAAAACAAAACAGAACAAAATAAATAGGAAAAAGAGATTTTCAATATTTTTTAACCAAAAGCAAAGTGATGGACTCCATGTAAGCATCTCTGTTTATCTCATAATTTCACCTCAGATGAGTATAATTTAATTATTTCATTTATTCTGCATGTGAAAACAAAAACACTTTTAATTAAAATTTCAGCTGAACAAGTTTCTCAGAATTTCCCACAAAATTATTCATTTCTTTCAAACAATAAGTCAAGCTCAAGGTTACAAACTAGTAAAAAAAGACAAATATTTTCAATAATAACTAGTTTTTCTGACATTTTATCTTTTTGAAAATGAAGTTAGAAACAACAAATTTTGGTGAAGTGTGTGAAGGTTGCAGCTTTATATTCAACAAAGGTGACAAACATTTTAGAAATATAACAATAACTGATTAATAGAATACAGTGTAAACTTAAAGAAACACTTCCAAATAAATTTGGAAATAATTATAGCTAGAACAACAAATAGTTTAAAAAAAACATTAGTTTTGTTGTTCCTGTAAAAATTCCCCTCAGGTTATTTTACTGTTCTGTTTCCCCCACAGAGCCGACGATGAGGAGCAGAGAGCAGAAAATACCTGGAGACTCTCTGATCACAGCTTTCTGCTGCATCTGATGAGGTCTGGAGGGAGAGACGCTGCATGCTAATGACAAGAGACACAAGAAACAACGGGAGAGAGAACATGCAGGATGGGAGGGCGTTAAATCTGAGCCACGTTTCAACAGGATGATCTTTCCCTTAGAGTCCAACATGAACCCACGAGTTTAGATGGCAGGAAGAGGAATGTAGCTCCTGACAGACGTCATGACCTATTTCATACTGATTTACTTTTACACGACGTCTTACAGGAGTCATGGGTGTGAAGTAATTCTTACAGAGAAAACCTGTCGTTTAAAGGGGACCAATTATGTAAAATTTACATTTTGACACCTTTGTACTTCCACTTTCATCTACAAACAATTCAAGTGCTTAAGAAAAAGAAAAACACCCAGTCGGTTTTTGGCTATAGGTAAATGCTTTTTTTTGTTTTTGTTTTTTTGAGCAGCTACAAAAACCTCCATCACCTAGCAACCCCAACAGAACTCCGCCCACCACCTAGCAACCCCAACAGAACTCCGTCCATCACCTAGCAACCCCAACAGAACTCTGTCCATCACCTAGCAACCCCAACAGAACTCCCCCCCATCACCTAGCAACCCCAACAGAACTCTGTCCATCACCTAGCAACCCCAACAGAACTCCGCCCACTACCTAGCAACCCCAACAGAACTCCCCCATCACCTAGCAACCCAAGCCGAGCCCCTAACATTTTTTCTAAAATAAATTGTGTACATTATTTGTGTTTAAATACTGACTGCACTGTCAAAGTTTTAACATTTCCAGACATTTTAACTGCATCTCAAACCACGACTAGTTCAACATGTTGGCCTAAGTAAGTTGTAATTTTCCTGTTAAACCAAAAGTTGTTTGTGATGCGTAAAAATTCATAATTACTTCAATAATTGTACCTTGATTCTATAAAATTAATATGGATCTGATCACTTTGCGGAATAATCTTGAATTAACGTCACATTTGTGTTGCTGCTGAAAGGAAAGAAGAATTTCTTCTAGATGTCTTCCAGGCGAGAGCATTTTTCTTTTATTTTTATTGCTCTAGTCGAAGAAAAACTGCTAAACAAGACAGCAGATTTTTAGAGTTGAAATGGTAGGTCATTTCTTTTAAAAGAGCACAGAGGATAAAAATAAACTAAAAATGCTTTATAAGCTCACGTCATGAAAATCCCTTACTTCAATTGAGAGCTTTGCACAATATGGACTCTAAAAGTTAACTGGAGTCTCAAATCCTCCATTAGGCAGAGATGGATAAGAACGTCAGCAAAAACCATGAAGTGTCTACAAAGCGAAAAAGGTGAAAGAGAGTTATGTTTTATGGTCCATGCTGCTTCAAGCTGCTTCTGAAAGCGTTCTGATGTTGGCTGATCTCTGCAGGTGGCGCATTAAACCCGAAGCTGAAAAAAGAAATTCCTTAAGTTTTTCATCACAAAGTAGAGAGAAAAGCAAAGAGAAGCTTTCCAAGCAACTCAATGATAAAGTTTTAGACTGACTTTAATTTGGTATTCATATATACAGCACATTTTGGAACAATTCTTACCTGTAACAGATGGATTTTATTTGATTGTGAGAATGTGCTTTGGCTGGGTTGTTCCATGTAAACCTGGCATAATCCATACTTTCATCTCCACATCTTTTTTGGCTCCAGCATCTCAAATTTACCAGACTAGTCTTAGAAAACTTTTTACAAATCTCCCCCAGCTCAAAAGTTTTCACTGCACACTGCAAAAATACAAAATCTTACCAAGTAATTTTGGTCTAGTTTCTAGTGCAAATATTTTAGCACATTTAAATAAGACAAACGTAAAAGTGACTTTTCAGAAATATATAAAGGCTTGTTGTAAGTCAGTAATTCCTTAATATTGAT
This sequence comes from Brachyrhaphis roseni, assembly GCA_903066815.1. Classification (NCBI taxonomy): domain Eukaryota; kingdom Metazoa; phylum Chordata; class Actinopteri; order Cyprinodontiformes; family Poeciliidae; genus Brachyrhaphis; species Brachyrhaphis roseni. The sequence goes on from CAEFZY010028205.1 coordinate 60,323, forward strand.
GAAAACGTACCAGTTCCATTGCCAGATAAATTAACTTACAATATAGAAAAAATATCTTCTTACAAGTGAAATAATCTGAACTTTTAAGTAGCAAAATTTCATGTTTTTGTTTGCTTGTTCCTTAATTGTTAATATATATCTGTGATTTTTAATAGTTTATTTACTGATTATTTTAGGTGGATTGTTTCACTTGTAAAAAAACATTTTTCTGATGTTATAAGTGAAATAATCTTCCAATGAACTAAATATTTTTCATCAATATTAAGGAATTATTGACTTAAAGCAAGTTAAAAAGTTAATTGTACGTTAATATTGATGAGAAAGTTCAATTTTCACTTGCAGATTATTTCACTTATATCAAGACATTTTTCCATGTGAAATAATCTGCCAGTGGAACTAAAACTGGGTTGCTAGGTAACGGCCTGGACTTGGCTGGGGTTGCTAGGTAACGGCCTGGACTTGGCTGGGGTTGCTAGGTAACGACCTGGACTTGGCTGGGGTTGCTAGGTAACGGCGCAGTGCCTGTCAGTTGTGAAATAAGTGAAACAATCCACCAGTGGAACAGGTACTTTTTTCTTCAATATTAAGGAATTATTTACTGAAAACAAGCCTCTGCATCTCGCTAAAAAGTTACTTATATGTTTTGTCTCATTTCAAGTGTAAGACAGAAATAGAAACTCGACCAAACATATTTGGTAAGATTTTGTGTTTTTGCAGTGCAATGTTTATCGATGTCTTTCAATTAGACAGAAAACTTTACCACACAAATCACTACAAACTGTACAAGTTCAAATATTTAACTCTGTAAAGTGAGTCCAATATCTGCCAGTCCGTATTTACAAAAATAAATAAATAAATAAAACAAAATGGGTAAAGCACTGTTTGGTAATTTATCCAGCTCAGCCCTTTGAGGTTGTTTTGTGCTAAATGAAAAACTCCTTCTGGTTTTCACTTTGAACGCTCAGAGAGTCTGGCTGGCCGCTGAACGGGAACGCGCGGCCGTCACCGGGCTGCGCCGCTTTCACTTCCTGGTTCTGATACGTCTCCTTCCTGATGCAGATGAACCGAGCCAAGATGGCTGCCGCGCACGCCACGATAAATATGACCACCGCAATCACACCTGAGAACCACAAAACACACAGAGGCATGAAGACAATAACATCCTGCTTAATACATTTAAAAAACTAATATTTCAATATTTAAATCAGAAGAGAAAAGAAAGAAACTCAAGCATATATAAATAAATAATGTTATTAATAATTTTAGCGCTTTTTTCTGTTGGGTGTTATGAGCAGAAAACAGAAATTTTGATTGTCAGAAAATGTAAATGTATTGGAAAAAAAATACTGAAGTAATAAAAAAAAATGTAGCTCTGTTTATACAGCTGCGCATTGTAGATTTTATAAAAGGGAGAAGTAAAAACTCTGAAATTGTGATTAAGCTCAGAACTTTTCTAGAAAAAAAAACAACAAAAATGTTGGGTTTGAAAACTAAAAATTTGATAGAAAATTAACTCAGAAATTTCCAGGGGTATAAATTTGGACACCACTTATGTAGACCTTAAGATTTTTGTAATAAATTGGTCTATTAATATATTTAAATCACAAATTTTGATTTTGATTAGTTGTGACCAATAGTAGTCCATATTATCTCATGAATCTGTAGGACAGAGTTTCGCTATTAGAACTTAATAACTAAAATAAATTGAATTATTGGTGGTAATCTAATTTATTAAGAAGGATTTGTGGAAGTCATTGGGTTTGTGCACCAAGCTGAAGGTTCCTCTCTCTGGCTTGAAAATGTCTCAGCATCACATTAATGGTGGACATAATTGCAGCGGAGAAGTTTGATTTCCCCAGACAGATTTCAGCTTTTCTGACCAACCATCGGGTTTCTAACTGACACTTTTTAGGGAAGCTCATGCATGACAAAGAGCTTTTCAGATGGAAGCATCAGAAAATATTTCAAATCTGCTAAAAAAAATAAAAGAAATATTTGAGATGAACTGTTGTCATCAGAGATATGACTGGTTTTACCTCCAACTAGAGCTGAATCACTCCGAATGGTGTTGACTAACGGCTGGCCAGGATCCACAGAGTGAGGCTGGTCTACAGAAAAAATAAAAACATTTAATATTAAGAAGCCAACAAAACAAAAAAGAGGGAAGTATCAGAGATCAAAATACCTAGAAATAAAAATTTAGTGTGTTTTCACACTTAGTCTGGTGGATTCGGTTAAATTTGGGACCAAAATTGTAACATTTGTTACATTTTCAGCTGCTGTGGTTCAATTTCACACTGCAATGTGTTAAACAAACCAAACTAATGAAAAACCTGTTCACCTCCTCGCCTGTGGGGGCGCTGCACCAAGAAGCACTGAAGAAAATGACATTTAAACCACTGAAGAAGACAATGAGCGCGCACTGCTAAAAACACAAAATCTTACCAAATAATTTCTGGGAAAGATATAGCAGCTTTTTTTAACTCAATAATTCTTAATGTTGACAAAAAAGTTCTAGTTTTACTGGCGGATTATTTCTGTGACAGTGTTTAGGGCCATTATAGATAAAAAACAAAAAACCTATTTAAAAAAGATTTTAGATTAATTGCAGAAATTGTATAGAAAAAAAACCTTTAAACTTTCTGAGTTTCAAAAGTAAAAAATTTCCAAGTTTCTTCTAACAAATTTCTGACTTTTCAAGATAAGATTTTTTTTTTCCTTTTCTAGAAAATATTTCTGGGCAGAGATTTACACTTCTTTTTTCTTCTATCTATAATGGTCCCAATATGGCTTCAAATTTTTATTTATAAAGTGGGAGAAATATGTTGCTACAAGGGAAACAAGCTGGAAGTGAAACTAGTATTTTTTTTAAAAATTAATATTAAGGAATTATCGATTTAAAACAAGCTCTGTTTTGTTTCATTTCAAATGTACTAAGATATTTACACAAGAAACTAGACCAGAATAACTTGGTAAGATTTGGTGTTTTTGCAGTGAACAAGCCTGAAAATTACATTCACCTTGTTTATTTTTTGGATTTTGAGATTCTTTTATGCTGATGATGATGTTAATTTGTATTGTCTTTTTTGGGATTAATTGCACTTTCACACCTCAACAAATGAACCAAAATAAACCAGAGTTTGATGAATTTGGATTAAACATGGCAGGTGTGAAAGCAGCCTAAATGTAAATCAGCTTTAAAACAGAAAGTAGTTCCTGCATAAAGATATTTCCAAACGGCTGAAGATATTTTCCCAGAGCTGCTTGATGACTCATCTGTCGACTCTCTGCCTGCTTACTGAGACGAATGCTTAATGAGCCATAAAAATAAAATCGTAGTGGATCTCCATAAGTATAATTTTAAAAACACAGCAGACCAGGAAACGCTGCGGTCGTTCTGTTTTTACCTGATAGCGAATGTGTCGTTTCTGCTGCGTAGGAATCGGCCTGAGCCGGCGCGGCGCAGCTGGACCCGACGACGGCGCCGGCGACAGAAACGCGGCCGTCGAGTCGCAGCAGAGCAGCTTTCAGAGGACAGATGGAGCCAAAGCGAACGGCCGACAGACAACCGGTGAAGCCGGCGGACGCCAAGCCGGCGAGATCCGCGCTCAGGCCTTCAGACTCTGAACAAAAACAAATTACAGCGTTAAAATACAAAAACAATACAGCTGACTGTTTGTTCTCATGAGCTAACCGCTAATAAACTTCCTCAACAATTATGCTTTTAGTGCCGGATGGTGTAAAACAAAACAAACAAAAAAGAAAACCTGTTGCTTTTTAGTGCTGAATGTTTGGCAACAAAAATAATGTCATAGCCAACAAAATAAAAATAAAACGTCCAGCACCACATTGACGGGAAAATTTAACTTTTTACTGCAGGAGTTAACAGTAAATGTGAACAAAAAAATATATTCTTTGCCATTGTCAGTTTAAACTGGTTTATAGGCACTGGAGTAAATTTCCACCAAAAAAAAATCACCAGGAAAAACATTGTTAGAAAAAAACAGAAACTTTGAAATAAATGTCAAATTTTCTAGAAAAAATTCAGAAATTTCTGTTTTCAACTTTTCAAACTCAAAAATGTCCAAGTTTCTCTAGAAAATTTCTGAGAATAATCTCAAAATTCTTGCTTTTTTTCTAGCAAATTTTCAAACTCTAAATTTTCATGTTTTTTTTCCCTCAAGTTTCTGAAAATAATCTTAAATCTTCTGAATTTTTTCTAACAAATGTTTGACTTTTAAAACTCCGAAATGTCCATGTTTTTTCTAGAAAATGTCTGTTTGTTGGTGGAAATGTATTATTTTTTTAATCTACAATGGCTCTGTCTGTCTGTCTGTCTAAAGACATTTTAGTTGAACTAGAACTTTAGTTAAATTAATATTAATGAATTATTTATTTTTAAAAAAGCTCCTTCTTCTAGGTAAAGAGTTACTTTTCAGTTAGTTTTGTCTTATTTCAAATGTTCTAACATATCTGCACTAGAAACTAGAATAAAAACACTTGTTAATATTTTGTGTTTTTGCAGTGTAAGAACATTTGAACTGATTTCACTTAAATGGCCAGAAAAACAAAAAAATCAGTTTTTGTGGACAAAATCATGATTTATTAGCAAAATCTGCAACTATGTATAAAGTCAAGGGGGAAATTAATATATAATTTCAGCTTTTATCTGACGAAAAGTTACTCATTTTCAATAAAAAATGTAGATTTGGTATATTAAGACAATAAAAAAGTTAAATCTAGTGGCAGAGGCGGATCCATTAATCTTTTGACTGATTTCCTGTCAAAAGTAGTAAAACTGCTTCGATTGTTAAACGGTGGAGTCATTATTCACGAGGCTAAACAGCAGAAGCCAGGTTATGCTTTATTACAGAGCGGCTCGGCCATAAATACTAAAAGGTGACAGCTTGTCTTATCTGTAATATTAATACTTTAGGAAACACAAAAGGAATAATGAAATCATGATGATGAACTAAGCTCGGCGCATTAATCAGATGAAGAAAACGTATTCTCATTTTTTCTGCTGCTGTGGATCTAGAGGGGGAAAAAAAAGTTTGTGGCTTTAAGTGAAGGAGATAAAAATATCACCAAGTTAAATTTTGTTAAAAATAATCAGATAAACAGATTTAAATATTATGTATCTGGTAACAAAATGTAAAATTTTGAATTAGAAAATCTGACTAACAGGTGCTGAACATTAACTCCAGCAGCTTCTGCAGATATAAATATCAGAATAAAACACATTTATTCCTGCTGAGGTACCTGATTACGCAGCACAACGCTGCCAGTAAGCCAACTTATAACCAGAGGGGGAAAAATATTCCATACATAAATATGACACGGCAGCATAACCTGGCTGCAGCGAGCATTTTATCAGCTGCTTGCTTAATCAAGTTTGGGGTTTTAAATTGCAGATGAGTGACAGGAAAATAATCCCATACATCCAATCTGTAGGTTTTATTGCTTTTAGCTGCTCCTGCAGAGATGATTTATCAGATTTTGTGTTAGAAAATCATATTTATTTCTGGTTTACTTTCAATATTTCTTTAGTTGTTGCTCCAATTTGCTCTATAATAAACGGTGGGAATATCCTTTTGTCCTATAGTGGAGCAGAAAGCTGAAATAAATCAAAATAAGGTAAAATTAAGTTTCTGAGAGTTTAGAATCACAGATTTGATTTCTACCTGGTCAAAAATATACAGTTTGATGCCAGAATCAACTATGCTGTGGAAGTCTGTGCGTACTTATCGCAAGATGTAATAATTTTACCCCTGATATGGCGGCCATCTTAAAAATGGGCAGCCATCTTGAATTTTTAAGTGGTTTTTCAAAAGAGGAACATCTAAGGATCATCTAAGGTGCTTGTATCACCATGTGAAAGAATCTAGTAAAATATTATGTCATCTGCTGCATGATAACAAGAAATATGGAAAAGAATCACACAAATACAGACAACGATTAAAATCACTGAAAAAAAAGAATAAAATTTTAATCTTCAAATTCTGACTTTCTTTCAGAACTCACTTTTTTCCTTAGGCTTCTGATGTTTTCCTCAGAATTCGGAGTTTTATCTCAGATTTCTGATGTTTTCCTCAGAATTCGGAGTTTTATCTCAGATTTCTGATTTTTTTCTCAGAATTCTCACTTTTTTTCATAATCTTGACTTTTTTCTCTGAATCCTGACTTTTGATCTTAGAAGAATGAAGTCAGACTTCTGAGTGGTACCTTTTCCTCTTTGGCCTTCAGGTTAGTTTTTTGGACAGTTTCAGATGATTTTGCTTAACCATCAGTCACTGATCAGTCACAGTGACTGATCAGTGACTGACCTGATTGATTAAGCCAATCAGGCTTAATCAATCAGAACTGTTCAGTAAAACTGAACAGTTCACTTTGAGCTGAGATTTACTGATTTATTTTCTGTTGACTCCAATCCTCTGAACATTTCCTGGTGTTTCTTCTGCTTTGGTCACAAACAGAAAACAACTGAAACCCTGATAACGTTTTACTGCTTGCTACTGAACTGGATAAAAAACTGAACTTTATTTACCTGGAATTCTCCCCAGAATGATCCATTTAACGTTAAACTCCACGTCAGCCGTCACGTTGAATTCCTCTCTGGCATTCTGGTCGATCTGAAAGATTATTGATTAGAAACAAAATCTAAAAGCAATAACGATCTGTTCAGAAAAGATCCTTTATTATCCATTAAGAAGGATTAAATGAGGAAAGAAATTAAAGCACTTTGCAAAAGTTTTCATACGACTTTATCTTATTTTGTTTTTTTAGTTTGTCACAGTGCAACAAGACACTTTAATGGATTTCATTAAGATTTTAATATTTTCAAACACAATGAAGTGCAAATAGGTCTATCACAAAAAATTTCACTGTAAATTGTTCCTGTAATTATTGCAATAAAACATAATATTGTTGTTTTGAGACCATTTTCATGCAACATATTGATAATGGCATAATAATGCAAGTTTTCCCTCATAAAGCTAAACTTTGATTTTGTACAGAACTCTAAACACTGGAGGATATTTTAATTATAAACAAAAACAACCACAAAAAATAAATAAAACTGACGTAAAAACAAAATCAAAACCATAAATAAAATGGAATCCGATATCTTTGTAAACAAAACTGCACTTCAAAAAATATCAGATCATTAGAATGGAAATGATTGAACTCATTTTAATTTATCATGTGATTAATTGATTAACTGCCCCACATTGCCACAGATACCCAATCCAGAATTCTAATATGGGAGCCAATACAGATATTAATATTGGATCCGTGCATCTCTACTACGTTCTGCAATCAATCAAAAGAATAGCTAAATGAATTAATTAACATCTTTACATTATTTTGTACCTCTAATTTTCTGTTTGAATTAAATTAGGATATGATATAAACACACATTCATCAAATAAAATGACCTAAACTTATTCTGCATGAAGTCAACCTGTAATATTGATTAGTTTGAAATTGGATATTAATATAAATACATTTTGAAATATTAAAGGAAATCTTTGTCATGCCTGTCGCTACCGGCAACAGCTCAGCTTGTCAACAAATCCAAAAACAGCTCTGAGCTGTCAGCTAGATGGAAAGGTGTGTGTGTGTGTGTGTGTGTGTGTGTGTCTTTACCTGCACTGCCACAGTGTCTGCCTGTCGCCTGATGGTCACAGTGTGCAGACGGCCGTCAGCTAAGTTCATGACTCGGCTGCTCAACACTTCCTCGTCTCTATTGCTGTGCAATTTGTACCTCACTTCAAACTCATCTACAAAAAACAAACAAACAAGCAAACAATGGAGACCTAAAGGTAAACGCACAAAATAAAAATTACAACAGACAAAAGTGTATTAAATGTACATTTTCTATCATATAAAAGGAACTATAACTATACAGGCACATCTAAAAGAAGTTTAATATTTAGGAAAAAGTTCAATATTTTGGTCAAAATGTGAAACTCATAGTTTTGTTAAACACAGAGTGAAATATTTAAAGTCTATGTTTGCTGTAATTGTGCAGATTATGGCGTGAAGATTAAGAAAACCTTAAATTCAGAGTTTTGGAAAATTTGAAAAAATTAATATGGAAACTCATGGAGTCACCAAGTAATCAACTAATTAACTCAAAACACCTGAAAAAATTCATGAGCTTACCTTGATTGTCAAAATTTTAACTTTTTTCTCAAAATTCTGACATTTTTTTTCCTCAGAATTAATTTATCAGAATTCTCATATTTCTCAGAAAAACCTGAAATTAAGAAAACCTTAAATTCAGTATCTCGTAAAAGTTGAATATTGTGAAAAAGATAAATATGGAAACTGACGGTGTCACCAAGTAATCAACAAATTAACTCAAAACACCTCAAAATTATGACTTCTTTTCTCAGAAAAATTTTAATTGAATCTCAAAATTCTGACTTTAATATCAGAATTCTGAGGCTTTTCTCAAAATTCTGACTTTTTCCCCCCCTAAAATTTATGAAGTGAATGTCTTAATTCAGACTTTAATATAAGAATACTGACTATTTTTCAGAACATTCTGAGTTTTTCCCCCTCAAAATTCTGACTTTAGTCTTCTGAGACAAAAGCCAAAATTGTGAGGAAAAAGAACAGATTTTTTTTTCCACTGGTCCTAATCTTCTGTAAAAATCCCACCATCCTTTACATAAATGTGTCAGTAAGAAAAGCTGCTGTGCTTCCAGATTGTAACAACTGCTGTACTTTCAGAAAAATACATGAGCTGTTTGAAAAGAATAAAGGAAAGTTTGAGCAACTGCTGCTGATATTTGAATATTCCACCAAACATTTCTTAAACCTTTCTGAACTGATGTACTCGTGTTGAAATGGATTTAGACAAGCTAGTAAAGTGTGACAGAGCAAATCCATAAAACAGAGAAAAGTAGCTGAAAGAACAAAAGGGCTATAGGTTATAAGAACAGAAAATCTTTGTCTGACAAAAGTCCTCACCATGTTTATTGATGAGCAGGATCAAGTATTGCCTGTAAAAAGAGCTGACATAGAGCAGCGGCGCAGGGCTTTGACTGGTCCTAAAGCTCAGGGAGACGTCTTCTCCTCTCAGTGTGATATCAGAGAAGATGGATGAGTGCAGAGAGCTGCTGTTCTTGCTCGCCTCATATGGCTCCTTTACGATATATGTGATGGATGTTGTCGGCTCAAAGCTGCCTGAAACTTCTGAAAGATAAAAAAGTCGGAGGCAGTTATCAGTGAGCAAGCTGACGGGAATCCTGCTAAAATGTGGCCACAAACTCCACAGCAGTTGGAGTTTCAATCGGGTTAGCATTAGCATTTTGTTCATCACAGAGACAACACACGACATGCATACGAAATGTAGTGTTGACATGAAACATTTCAGCTCCTGAATTTTGATGGGTTTCTCCTTCTGCAAGTAAATGGTTTAATTGCACTAAGTTTAATATAAATGGTTGCTAGGGTTACATGGACAGCTGTAGATTTCTTACAAATATTTCTAAATTAACACCACAAAATCACAAAAACAATCAACGTGAAAAGATGTTCAATATGGTTTAATTTTAAGAACTACACTGCAAAAACACAAAATCTTACCAAGTAATTCTGGTCTAATTTCTAGTATCTTAGTATACTTGAAATAAGTATTAAGCAAGAAATAGGCGCTTATTTCAGGCCAATAATCCTTTAATATTGAAAGTTCTAGTTACATTGGCAGATTATTTCACTCATAAAATGTTTCCCATGTTTTAAGTGAAACAATCTGCCAGAGTTACAAACTTTCACCTAGTGACCCCAGCCTGTTACCTAGCAACCCCAGTGGAGTTCCGCCCGTTACCTAGCAACCAGTGCCAGCACGGTTAGTCAGCTGGTTTTATTGCTGTAAAATGGCTGCTAGGAAAGACAATTGCTTCAAAGTCAACAGCTTTATTTAACATTCTGGGCTTTCTCGACCTTTAACCAGCTAGAATTACACAAATAACATATATTCTGTTAAGACCTATTTGTCACATTAAAAGTATCTTATAATTATATTCATTAAGTCAAGATTTATGTATTACTTTTTATTAGTCTGATGTAATATTTCAATCTTAAATGTTGTGTTTTTATTAGTTGTGAGGAAAAAAATATTCATTATTAGCAGAAATAAAGGTTTGAAAACAATCTTTGTGTAATTAATTCATAGCAGGGATGTCCAAAATGTGGCCTGGGGGCCATTTACAGCCGTTCGAATGGTTCTGTCCGGCCCTTCTCCACAATTTAAGAAAAGCACAGATATATTTCATCAAACTATTCATGGTAATACAATTAAAGCAAATTAAAGGAAAAGGAATAATGTGGACAAATTAAAATAGTGTTCAAATGGAAAACTTTAGGAACAACAAACTATTCAAGTTAACCACATTTTTTGCTCTCATTTTCATTTAATGGAACGAAGCACCAGAAACACAAATTTCAGATTCTTTCCATATAAAAATCAGGTTATCACATTTTATTCAAATATAGTGAATTTAATTTGTTTTTACAATAGAATTTTTTTATTTTATTTATTTATTTAACATTTTTCCTAACAAAATAGATATTTGGTGACCCACAAATATCCGGCAACTGGAACTGGTGCCTGGAGATGCCATTGATTTGAACTGGAACTTCAGAAGAACATGAACTGAATTATTGGGAATGTAACATTTCCAAACATAATAAACTCATAATGGAAATGTCCCGTGCTACTTTAATCACACAGCAGGCATGCTACTGAATTTATGGGATGTAGAAATACTTTAAAGGTCACACACCAATAAGAAGTACAGTCAATAAACACAAGCTGCCTGTGTTTTCTGTTGCCATTTTAACAGTATGTTAAGATTAAATCTTGCACCAACAACATTTTAAGATTAAAAATAAAGTTATCATTAATAAGATCTGTTAATATGTTAATAGAAACACGTGAAGAACCTCAGCTCATCATCTAATGTATAAAAACTTTGAAAGAAGTGAAACAAAACCCAGCTGAATGCTGTGGACGTCACTTTCCAGTGGAATAAAGTGGCTGTCAAATTCCTCTGAGAAGCTGGCTTATGTCGCTGCCTGTCACCACTATATGAAACCGGCAAACAACAAATATTATTTTGGAGGGCCTCTGGATAACATGTGCGGACTGAGCTGTCAAGATAAAATGCAATAAAATGCAGTAACATAGGTTGCTGTTCAAACACAGACTCATATCCGGCTATATGAGAGGAGCAAAGCGGCCTCTGAAAATCAAAACAAGCCGGCGTAATAACAAAAGTTGAAGACAACAACAGGAGAAAACTTCTCAGGTGTGAAGTTTATCTTATGAAAGGTGACAAAGTAAAGAAAAAAACACAGGATATGCTTTTTTGAGTTCTATGGCCTATACAAAACATGTTTGCACAAAATCATTTTTAGATAATGAGGTTCTTAGTTTGTTTGAGCTTCTTTCAGAATGAGCTGTTTTAGGGAGTCCTGTCTCTTTAAATCCAAATAAGCTGCTGCTCTTGACCCCAACTCAACATTTACACTCGCAAGTGAAAATGGATGTGCAATTGTACATCCACGTAACTTTGAGAAGCAGATATGGAGTCTCCTGCACAACCAACAAGAATGCAGCAAGTTGTTTCTGGATGGTAATTCAACAAGAAAACACTTGTCTTTTCCAGCAGTCATTGTAGAGCACATACAGCGGTAAAACCAGCTGACCAAACATTCTGGAGCATAGCTTTGGTTGCTCGGAAACGGGTGGAACTCTGCCGGGGTTGCTTGGTAACGGTGAAGTGCGACTCAACAACGAAACGGCTCGTTTTTCAGACACCAAATCTATTGCCAAAAAATGGCTGGATGTTATTTTTTAAAGTGCTTGATCTGCTGCAAGAAACATTTAGGAGCATTTTGGAGTCTTATTTTCACAGAAATCTTAATAACTGCGTTTTATTGAAGTTTCTACTGTAACTATGAGACAATCAAATGTTCCCATTTTGCATATTCAGTTTTTCTTCCCCCTTGAGATAATTTGTGCCAGCAGGAGATGTGCTCCTCTTCTTTAAATCTTACAAACCTATATTGAACTACATGCTGAAATTATAAATGATCTCATATATCCAAGAGAATTAAATTGTCCAAGCAGCTGTAGGGATTAGAAACTCCAAAAACCCAATTTGAACTCTCAGTGGAGATTTTCTTTTAATTTCTTGAAGATATTAGACCATGTTTCCCCAAGGCTTTCTTTCTTTTGCTGCAGTTTGTGATCTGTAAATTAACATCCTGCCAATCTTCACTTAGGAATATCTAGTGGATATAAATCTACAAACGTGTGAAAACCCAATTCTCAATGTAAAAGTTTTTAAAACCTTCAGGGGTTTTTTCTTATGAATTTCCTGGTAGTGTTGTCAGTGTGTCTGTACCTTCGTGACAGAAAGCTCCGGTGTAGGCAGAGTGACTGCAGTCACAGGAGAACCCGCTGGCCCTTTCCACACATCGGCCCTGGTTCTGGCAGAGCGCTGCGTAGCTGCTGCAGTGCCCAGGGCAGCCGGGTCGGACGCCAGGTGTGATCCTTGCTCTCTCCTCCAGGTCCAGTGTGACGCCGTTCAGCTGCAGAGAGCGGATGCAGCCCAGAAAGCCTTTCTGCCGTGACGCGGTGCCTCCTGCAAAGATAAAAAAGAACAGCGCTGTAGCTACACTAGCTCTTTTTTTCTTGTTCCTTGTTAAATTTGGATGAAGAAAGCAAAAACCTGATTTGTACTCTCACTCAGTCTATTATAAACTTGCTTCCTTGAACAGGTTATTATAGGTCAATGAGCTACAAAACATGGTGATTGCATTTTTTGCCACAAAAAATGCAGATTTTGGTGTGCATGTTAGCAAACAGATGCATAGATCTTTGAAAAGCAGAAGTAGAGCCTCCTGCACAAAGACTGATTATGATTTTTTTAAACTTTGAAAATCTGATCTTTTATCCAAACATGTGCTTAGTTTGTAAAATTCTTCATGATATTGCTGTTCCAAGTCTAAGAAAACGTTTCTCTTTGAGATCAGATAACATGACTAAAGCCATAAAGGCGACGTTCAGAGGTGAGTGCAGCTTCACGAAATGTAGAACTGCCTTTAATAAAACTGTCACAATGAAATAGTTTGCCAAATGAGATTATAGCATGTTTTAGTTATAAAATGTTATTCTAATTAGTACATTTTTACTCTACTAATTCTTTTTTTAATTAATTGCCAGTTAGTTTGTAGTTTGATTGGTTTGCTTAGCTGTAGTGACACTTTATTCATGTAATTAATTACCAAACTGGCTTTTCACCAAGTCATAATCTGTTAAATCATACTTGATCACCTGAACCTGCAGGTGGAAATGAGCTTTTTTTTTTGGTATAACCTGGTACCATGCACCTCTTGGTTAAAATGTTAATTAAATGCTGTACATTGTTTCTGTGAAATAAATATAAATTATAAGGCAGCAAGTTGTTCCTATGTGGTAACTTAATGACAAAACACTTGTCTTTTCCAGCAGCCATTGTACAGAGCATACGGCGATAAAACCAGCTGACCAAACGTGCTGGAACTGAGTTTGGGTTGCTAGGTAACAGGTGGAATATTAGGGGTTGCTAGGTAACGGGCTGAGCTTCACAGGGCGCTACATTATGGAGGTTTTTAAAACAACACATTTTCCAGACACCAAAAATCATGAACTTTTCTTTCCCAAAAAACAGCTGGGTTTGTTTTTAGAAGCAGTTAAGACCCGAATAAAAGTACAAAAATCTACAAAATGGAAATTTTTGCATAATAGGCCCCTTAGTTCTCCTCCTTTCATGCTAATATGTTTACAAATCATTGCCTTTTTCTGTTTTACGATATGCCACACAATTGTTAAACAACACACGCTGGGTAGCGTTATATTTTGACTTTTTATTGATTAACTACTTGGCTGATGGGCCGTCTGCTGTGTGATAATAAGCCTATACTCTGACAAGCGAAAGGAAACCTGACTCTCCTTCCACATGACAATTAACATTCAACGAAGCAACCAAACGCAGAGACTTGGAAAAATGACATTTTTCCTCCAGGTCCAACCTGCCCGTCCTAATCTGTGCATCACAGACTGAAGTTGGCTTCCGGTTTGAATTTGAAAAAGCTCGATATGCTCAGTTCACACTTTCCGGCACCAATACTTTAAAAAATAAATATTGGAAGATCTAAATCTAGTGCACATGCTTCAGGTTTTGCTGTAACGATTAGGAAGAAATAACAGTGTGCGTTGGAGAAAAGACGTTTCCTAAGGGATGCAAATAAATGACGACTAAATGAGGGAAAAGGACTGAAGCTGCCTGGAAGACAGAAATCCTGAGTCAGACCCAAAATCCTGCATGACAGCGACAATTTCAGCCATTTAAGCTGTTTTACTTTCCTACCACACTTTGTTAGAGCATAAACCGGTTGAAGGGCCTGTTCTGATTTGAACAGATAGAGAAGCAAAGGGACAATTTACCATCGACTAAACTTTAGACAAAAAACTTTTAAAGCAAAATAGCTGGAAATGAAGAAGAAAAACACAACACTGCCAAACCAGGCTGAAAATCGGTCGATTCATATTTCACTTAAAGTTTGAGCTTTCTCCTGTTTACCTGGAAAACTTTTGACTTTTGAAACTCAGAAATTTCAATGTTTTTTTTTCCCAAAATTTCTAAGAATAATTTAAAAAACGTCTTATTTTCTCTGCACTTTGACTTTTTTTCTCAGAATTCTGAATTTTGATCCCCGAAGATTAAAGTCAGAATTCTGAGATTAAATTAAAAATAATTTTTTGTTAGTGTCCTTAATCCTCTCCCGTATAAATCCCGCTCTTTGCGGTCAAACATTCACGCCTTGAAGGAAACCGTTTGGTCTCTTAGAGTTGTGTAATTTCCACTGGTTGCAGAATCTCATCTCAGTATTTCTCTGCTTTTGGGACAGGCTGAGACGATTTTTGGGTTTTTCACTCAACTATACTGTTAAACTCAAAAATGTATTTTCTTTACAAGTGGGACACAATTTAAAGGAAATAAACAACTTGCCCAACAAACACCCACTGTAATCTTTACACCAGTGCAGCAAGCCATTTATCGAAGCATGAAATACTTTTACTGTTTTGTGAGTTTTCTTTTCACAACAATTCTACAGGAATAGAACTGAGATTCCTCAAATCCACCTTGAATAAGATCTTTGTCGACAGCACAATCGACGGCTCAGAAAGCTGTGGATCTCATAATCCCCGCATTTCCACTTCCATTCAAACGTCCCATCAACGCGCCGGCGATCAGACCAGTGCATTCTGATGAGAGTCTCTTCTTCATGGCTGCTGTCAGAGGATTATGAGATTAATCCTGTCAGCCAGTCACTTCTGCATCTTTCCAGCTTCATCATTATTCAGCATTGCTTTTATTTCATTCAACATTCATGTGTGTAAATGTTCATAATATTTGCAGAGATAAATCCCTAAAACCAAGGATGGATTTCTTTCTTCTGTTAAGTTATTGAGGAAAACCTCAACAGACAGTCAGTTTCCTAAAAGTGCTTTGTTGATGATTCAAGGGAAAATTAAACCATCATCATTTATTAAAATAAAGGTTCAAGACAAAACCTGTGACATACTTGCAAAGAGTACAAAAACGTGCAAATTTCACTTTTTCTACATTTTTGTGCTTCCATTTGGGTTTCTACTGCTTCTAAAACCAGACCAAAGGCTAAAAAAAACACCCAACTTGTTTTTTTGGCAATAAGTTAATGTTCTGTGGTATCTAGAAAATAAGCTGTTTCAAAAACATTCAAAATGTAACGTCACAACTCAGCAGGGTTGAGTTGTGACGGCTTTGCAACCCAGCCCGTTGCTTAGCAACCCAAGCAGAGTTCTAGCACATTTGATGAGGTGGTTTTATTGATGTATGTGCTGTACAATGGCTGCTGGAAAAGACAAGTGTTTTGTTGTTGACTTACCATCCAGAAACCACTTGCTTCTGCTTTTCACAAATGTAAAGTTGTACAAATGCAGCAATTTTCACATGTGAGTGTAAACATTGAGTTTGGTGGATGTAGCCAGCAGCAGCTTATTTGGATTTCAAGTGACCAGACGGCCTACAACAAAATAGTCAGTAGGTTGAGCAGACTAAAATATCATTATCTAAAAATAATTTTGTGCAAAACAAATATAATAAATATGTTTTGTATTCCCCATAGACCTATTTTAACCTGTTCAAGGGGACATAATAGGTCACCATTAAATAATAAAACAGTTTTTTCAGAAACTGTTTAGTTTAAACTTCTGTGCACCTTGTTAAAGTGCAATGTTCTGCTGAAAGCTCTTCTCCACCTAAAGTGAGCATCACGGTTCGTTCTGTTCTCAAGTCAGACGGAAAAACTCTCCCCTTTGCTTCTCACCTATAAATAACTGGCTGTTGAGCTGCAGATGAATAAATCCATCAGCTGGAGCTTCTCGTATGGCAGCAGGCAGGTCGTCGACGCGCAGCGACGCCTCCTTCACGTTTCGCTCGGCCCTCACGCTGTGCCACCGGTTGTCATTTAGCGGGAGGTCGGAGCGCACTTTGACCTCCAGAGGTCCGTTCCCCACATCAAAAGAGAAGACGACCTCTGTGGAAGCTGAGGAAGAGGAAACAAAACCATAAAATAAACATTTATGCTTATAATTATTGTGCCTTTTGATGATTTGATGATTAGCTGTAAAGAAGTAAACAGACACAAAACACTGTGAAAGTTGGCTAATTTCATTTGTGCAAAACAATTTCTCTCACAGTTACAAGTAAATGTTCAAACAGCTCAGTGAATAAAACGTAATAATTTACTTTAATAAAAAAAGCTTCACAATAATTTGAAAAGTTTTTGTTCTTCTTGGACTCAAAGCTGTAAAATGAGAGCATGATGTGCGTGAAGTAGAAATACTTTTAATGTTTCCATCATACAAACATACAACGGAGAAAATAATATAAAATACAATTAAATCATGAGAAAAAAAAATTAAATTACAAACATAAAGTCTTAATATTATGAAAATAGTCATATTTTAAGAATAAAGTCAGTCTTACGAGAATAAAGTCAAAATAATATGAGAATAAATTTATAATATTAAGAGAATAAACACAATAAAGCCAAAACAATGAGAATATAGTCAAACTATTATAATATTTATGAGAAAAACATTGACATAATAATAAAAGCGTAGAATTATGAGGATAAAGCCAGAATATTAGGATTCATATTATTTCAACTTTATTTTTGTGCAACTTTATTCTCTTAATATTATGATTTTATTCTTGTAACATTGTAATGTCATTCCTTATTTTTGTAATAATCAAGTTTTATTAAGCAGCACATTTTGCTTTTTAAACATTTATCATCAAATTTCTTTGCACTAGTTTAACTTTTTAGTCAATTTTAAGGACGGTTTTCTATAATCTGACTCCAGATTGCACCATTTTTAATAAACGTTTTGGTTGGTTGTGTTCCTCCATCATGACATGGCGAACTGCCCGTCTGCTGACAGCTGCACTCAGATCTGTGGGCAAGAAGCAAAGAGCGCTGCAACCAACAAGTTTCCGTGTGCATGAGGATCTGAGCATCACCCAGTTTTAATTTAAATAAATTCAGTTTATTTATATTACGCTGATAAACATTTATGCTTATAATAAACAGCTGAAGGAACAGATTTAATTTAACACTGAAACGTAAAGTCACTTTAATTTAATCATATAGAAAGACTAACATGCTTTCTAGTGTAGTTGTGAAACATTGTTAGATTGAATTCAAATGATGGAGTATTAGAGCCACGCAGAGAAAGTAAGAAATATAAATTACAAGAATAAAGTCGAGATAACACAAGAATAAAGTTATACTATTTTGACTTTATTCTCATAATACCGACTTTATTCTAAAATATTGACATTGAATAATAAATAATTTAAATAATAACTTATTTAATCAGTCAAATAATGACTTTATTCTCACAATGTTTTACTGTATTCTCATAATAATTTTCCTATTTACTAATTAAAATAATAATTTAATAATGTATTATCTTTTATTATTATATTCTCCTAATATTATTACTTTATTCTAGTAATTTTATTTTCTCTTAGTATGAACCGAAGACTCCATAATACATTCAAAATATACAAACATATGCGACTAATAATAAACCAATTTAATGTTGACTTTTTATCGTTGTCCAAAACAAACGCTGATTCTCTTGCCTAAGTACTGGATTTCCTTATGTAAAACTACATTTATGATTGTGATTTTTATTAAATATGTCCTAGAGAAACAAAAATAAAAAACATATTTTTTAGATGGGATGGAAAAGCTATATGAGCTTAAAACACAAAGTAGAAAGCTTTTTATTTAGCTCCATTTTTCATGGGCGAACAGTTTTTCTCTTCATGTTTATTTATGAAGTATCACATAAGTACTGTTCTCACAGCAGTGAAGGCGGACAGGTTGATTTGTTGGTGCTGTTTTATCCGTTTGCTCTCCGTGTTGCAGTGAAAGTCTTAGATTCACTAGTTTTGCCTCCTCAACCCGGGCGACAGGCCAGGACTCCTGGAGCATTTCGGATCCGTCCTTCTCTGCATGAAGAACTATTTCTGTTGTGGATCCCAGACTTTTAATCCTGATCATTTCTTCACTTATTTTTTTCACTCATATGATGCAAAATTCACATTTTGCACGTTTTTGTAATTCGATTAGGGTTTCTACTGCTTAAAAAAACAACAACACACGGCCGTTTTTTGCAATAAATTAATGTTTTTTGGTGTCTGAAATTATTAATCATTTCAAAAACCTTCCAAATGTAACGTCACCAATCAGAAGCCTCTGTGACCTTTCACCTAGTAACTCCAGAGCAGCCCAGCCCGTTACCTAGCAACCCCAGCGGAACTCTGCTCGTCGCCTAGCAACCCAAACAGAGTTCCAGCATGTTTGGTCCATTTTCAAATGCATTTAAGTGACAGGCTCCCTAAAACATCTCATTCTGAAAGGATCTCAAAATTAGCAGAAATGATAAAACTAAACTCTCAATATGTAAGAATGATTTTATGGAGAAAACTGTAATGAACATGTTTTGTATAGACCTATCTCATCCTCCCCATCACTTGGTAAACAAAAGCAGAGTTAAAAGCGGCCACTCTCCTGTAGTTGAGAAACTATAGGCTGCTGTAGGACTGAGATAAAAATGAAAACACGCACAAGCAAGCACTCTGAAGGAATCATAACTTCATTTGGAAACAGCTGTCTGGCTCCAGTCATGTTATGAGTAATAATGATTCAGAGACATCTTAACTCCAGCTGCCACGATAACAACGCAGTGCAACGAAAACCTGCGTGCTCTGAGTTAACAATGAGTCTTCTTCATGGAGCAGCAGCAGCAGCGCTCGACTCAATCTGTCTATTTCTGCAAGCCAGCTGCACTTTTGCTCACACGCCGAGTGAATTTCTAACATTTAAGATCAACACCATGACGTTTATATACAACTTAATGCATCCAGTATGGGATGAAACGGTTTTTTTGTTTTGGCGCATATCAAAATCAGGTGTTTTATTTTTTTTTTGTAAAATAATGATGATTTATTTTAAAAGAAAAAAATAATTATTTTGTAAGTAATATATTATATATGTGTATTACATATGTAATATACATATTACACATGTAATATGTAATCATGGAAGGGATTACATGTGTATTACATGTGTTACATATAAAACATTTTACATGTAATATGTTTTACATAATACCTATTCTATTACATATATGTATTATATATGTACATATACATATATAATACATGCATGTATTATATATGTATTGTATGTAATATAATATTATATTACACATAATGCAGAAATTATATGTAATACAATTTGTTTGTTGGTTCTGTAGTTCCGTATATTCATATAAATATCATAACATAGTTTTAATTACAGATTTCTGATAATTATTGAGTCGGTAAGTAATATATTTCATTAAATTGAGAAAAAGAGTCAGATTAAATTAAAGTGTTCACTTCTTCCTGCTCCTTTTCCAACAGGAATGTTTTGTTACGCTACATTGGTTTTGGTTATGAGTGAAAGTTTTCTCTTGCTTGTTTTCTTGTTTTTTAAAAAACTGAATTAAATAAATAACTGAATGAATGAAAGTTTAATCCGGCGATCAGTAGTTATCAGATTTAAAACACAGCCTTACATATATCTGGTTGTGGGGAACAGCAGAGAGTTTTTTTGCTGGGATTGGTATGAAATTACAGAATGGGTCCCCGACTGTGGGGACTCCTGCGTCTTTTACGAGCCAATACATCATCTACGAGCTCCGC
The DNA here is from genome assembly GCA_903066815.1 of Brachyrhaphis roseni. Classification (NCBI taxonomy): domain Eukaryota; kingdom Metazoa; phylum Chordata; class Actinopteri; order Cyprinodontiformes; family Poeciliidae; genus Brachyrhaphis; species Brachyrhaphis roseni. Next base: position 80,692 of record CAEFZY010028205.1, read on the forward strand.
AGAAAAACTCCACCATGAGTTTATCCTGAGGCCAACAAAAACCCCAAGACGAGTCAAGAATGTGGAACAAAACGGCAAGAATAGGAAAAACAAAACCACAAATGCAGCAAAATCTGCTATGCACACTTTAAATATCCAATGGTTTATTGAACAGGGGGAATGTGCAGCTAAACGCTTCATTGGAGGGAGTTTCTGCATTTATAGGATGTTTTGTCAGCAAAAAGCTAACTATCCCCCGGAGTCACAGCTCTTCAGTTTTATCTTTTGCAATTAGGGATATTTGGTTTCAGCTAAATCAATTGAAACGTGACACAGAGGCCTCAGGCATGACATCATCAGCTGCTTCTTTTCCCTAAATGCTCCAATAAAAAAGTTTAAAACAGGACAAATATTTTTTTTTTGGTAGTTTGGGAGGATGTTCTGTATTTGTGAACTCCAAGTCGTGGCATTTTACAGTCCACAATATTCAAATCACAAGATATCAGAAATGTATGGTTGTTTTTCAGTGTGTGCATACAGTCCCAAAAGTGCTGCATCTACACTGCAAAAATAGAAAATATTACCAAATATTTTTGGTCTAGTTTCTACACTCTCAGACACAACTAACTTACAAGTAATTTTTCAGCAAGAAACAGGAACTTGTTTTATATGGAGCTAAATTGGAGCCATAAAATTTGGTCAAAAGAAAAAAAAAAAAATGAAACTGAAAAACCCCACTTGAATCTGAAAAGTAGGTTTAATAATTTTTTTCAGTTTTGAACTTCATTTTTTATTCTCAAAAAATCTATTCTCTGCTGTCTACACTGCAAAAATGCAAAACCTTACCAAGTTTCTAGTGCAAATATCTTAGTACACTTGAAATAAGACAAAACTAATTTACAAATAACTTTTCAGCAAGAAACAGGCGCTTGCATTATATGGAGCTAAATTGGGGCCAAAAGAAAAAGTCTTGAATCGCAAAAGTAGTGAACAATTTCTTTTCCCATTTCAAATCTTTGTTCAGTTTCAGTTATTTTTTTTAAGTTTCAAAATAAATTCTCATTGTTTTTTCTTCTGAACAAAGTTTATGGCCTCAATTTAGCTCCATAGTTTCACATCAACAATTTGTTTTTATTTATGAAAAATCCTAGTTCCACTGGCAAGAAGCTCATATATCTTACTAAAGAATTGGTTTTGTCTTATTTCAAGTGTACTAAGATATTTGAACTACAAACTAAACCAAAAATACTTGGTAAGATTTTGTGTTTTTGCAGTGCAGAGCCTTTTGAACACTGAATATTGCACTGACACAGCACTGTCTGTATTATTTTATAAATTTTCATTGTTAACTCCAGAAAAAAAGCAGCAAAAAGGAAGAAATCAGCAAACTCTTATGTAACTGAGGACATTTTGTTGAGTCAACCCGGATGGCTCAAGTTTTCTTTCTTCAACTTGTGCGTTGAACTTTAACTCAGAAGAAAGTAAGCAAGCAGAGAAGACCTTTCCTCCTCTGCAGTTCGATATTAAAACACCTGATTGCGAATCCTCTCAAGGGTCGAGCTCCAGAATAACTATCAGAGCTGCAGACTGTACTCAGACGGAAAACAACACAAACCCTTTTGCAGAACAAGACAGCAAAAACATTGAGATGTCACTTACAGCTGAGCTCTATTCGAATGAAGTCCTTGATGCCGAGGTTTTCAAGGAAAAGCCCAGAGGAAGACGTCGTCTTAAACAGATAGGAGATGTCTGCGCTCAGCTCTCCATGAAAGGTGGGGAAGTGAAGGTACGACGTCTCCTCGTCAAAAAACGCAGCATTCCAGAAGTTTTCTACAAGAAACAAACAGTTTTCTGTTTCCACCTAGAAAAACTGAGGCAAAACTTTCCCTTTTTTTTTTTTACATCCGTGTCGCATATATCACGTTGGAATAAAGCTCATTAAAGAGAAAACTCATTATGAGGGCTGTATAATGGAAACCATGTAGTAAACAAATGAACCAACTGTTCGGCTAATTAGGTGAGGAAAAAGGCACAACAGCAGCTATGCTATCCCATTTATGTTGATTTATCTTTAGGCATTTATTTACTAACTCATTAAACTTAATGGAGAAATTATAAGCATTCATCACAAGTAAAATATATCAGCTAGTTTAATTTATTTTACATTTTCTATTGATAGTTATTATTACGTAGCATAAGGGAGCCATATTTTAGCGGGCTGTCTGCTAATTAGCAAGTTTAATTTGCTGCAGTGAAATTTCACAACAACAAGTTAAGTGGAAAGATGGAGCAGAACCGGACGATTTGGGTCAAAATCATCAGATTAAATTTATTTTTAAAAGAAAAGAAGAAGAGAGAGGAAGAAGACAGGATAAAAATAATAAATGAGAAGCAAAAGGACAGAAAAAAGTGAAAATAAAAGAAGAAAATGAGAAAGAAAGAAGAGTAAAAGAAGTATGGATACAGAAAGAGGAAAAAGAAGAAAAGAAAAAAGGACTGAAAAGAGAAAGAAAAAGGAATATGAGAAAAAGAAAAGAAAGCAAAACAAAAGAAAGGGAAAAATGGAACAAAAAGAAAGAAAAATTAGGAGAAAGATAGAAATCTAAACAAAAAGAAAGAGATAAAAAGAGAGAAAAGATAGAAAAACACTTTCACTTGAGTTAAAATATGTTGAAGTATTTATTGAGTATAATGTTTGGGTCCCGCCTCTGCCCGCGCCCCAGCCGGCTCTGAGGTCACGCCCCTGGACTTACTGTCTCCATGGCAACGGAGAGCCCCAACCCTGTAGGCAGCCTCTGAACCCGGACGGTGAATGTCTCCCAGCACCAGCGACCGGACTGGGAGGCTCTCCTTCTGGGTGAGAAGGTCAGAGTCCTCAGTCCTGAGAAGGAAGAAGAGAAACAGAGAGCAGCAATCAGGACTACACTGCAAAAACAGAAAGTCTTAAGTAATTTTAGTCCAGTTTTAGTGCAAATATCTGAGTACACTTGAATTAAGACAAAACTTACAAGTAACTTTTCAGCAACATATAGGAGCTTGTTTTAAGTAAATAATTTCTTAATATTGATGAAAAAATACTAGTTTCACTGTCAGATTATTTCACTATTGAACTGCAGAGGAGGAAAGTAAATACACTAAGTACAAGTTGAAGAAAGAAAACTTTAACCAGTTGGGCCAACTCAACAAAAATGTCCTCAGTATTTAAGAGTTTGCTGTTTTCCTCCTTTTTCCTGCTCTTTTTTGTACAGTTAACCACTATAATTATTGAAATAAGGAAGCCATTGTTGTGTCTGTGCAATATTCAATATTCAAAAGGCTCCACACTGCAAAAACAGAAAATCTTACCAAGTAGTTTATGTCTAATTTTGAGTGAAAATATCTCAGCACACTTGAAACAAGATAAAATTAACCGACAAGTAACTTTTCAGCAAAATATAGGAGCTTGTTTTAGTAAATAATTGCTTAATGTTGAAGAAAAACTAGTACACTGCAAAAACACAAACTCTTACCAAGTGTTTTTGGTCTATTTTAGTGCAAATATCTTAGTACAGTTGAAATAAGACAAAACTAACTTACATTAAATATATATAGTAACACGTTTTATGCCAATAATTCCTTAATATTGATAAAAAGTACTGGTTCCATTGGGAGATTATTTCACTTATAACAAAATCTCTTGTTATAAATAAAATAATCTGCCAATGGAAGTAGAATGTCTTTTTAATAAGTATAAAAAAATATTCACTTAAAACAAGCTCATACATCTTCCTGAAAAGTTACTTGTGAGTTAGTTTTGTCTTATTTCAATATCTGCACTGCAAACTAAAACAAATATATTTGGTAACACACCTTGTGTTTTTGCAGTGTAACAAGAAAAGGTAAAAGTTTGCCCACAGAAAGTCAAACTCAGCTAAAAAAGTGGAAGAAATTATGTTTGGAAAGCAAACACTCTGCTTCGACTAGTCATTTGTTCTCACAGGGTTAGTTGAGGATGTGCTGACTGAAAAAAAAAGAATTTCAGCTGACACAACATCTTATGCTGGACAGTGTTAGCTTAGTGGTTCATTTACACATCCAAGCCAACTGTTCTGTTGCTGCAAAACACAAGAATGAAATCATGTGGGATTTGATCTGATAAGATACTGGCAGCAACAAATTGAAGCAGAATTTAGCAACAGGAGATAATCTGGGATGAGATTATTGTTCCTGGAATAGAAGATTCCTCGAATCAGAAAGTAATTTAAGAGTTTAAAAGTTTCAGGAAGCACTTTTATTATCAAAACTGTTTCTGTTTGGGCAGAACATTAAGATTAAACAATGAAGTTACTGAAAGGGTTTCAGCCAGTAGCGAGCAAACTTCCACTAATCTGCTGAGGCGCTAATAATGGAGCTATTTCTTCTGTTTAGTGATTTAGCTAACTTTAGCACACTTTATTTCTGCTAAATACATTTATACCGGCTAAACTTTGTCAATATTCAGCTAATGCCAAAAAACCCCCACAGAATTTTGCAAATGTGATGTTTCCATTAAATAAAAAACGCAACTAAAATCACATGTGAATAAGTTTGTTAACGAGATAAGTATTCAAAAAGCCTGCTCTGCCATCCTCCACTAACCACTTCCTGTCGTCTTCTTCGTCGTTTCTGCCAGTAGCAACATCTGGTTTTTATCATGTGATTCATGTGATGCAAAAAAGTATTTTCATAGCAGTTTTGCAAAAATAAACCAATTTTGATGACCAAAAAAAACTACCTCATCCCAGCACAAAAATATTTTATCAAAAAAACCTGATTTTCTTTTTTAAATTGGCATGTTTCTGTTAATTGAATTTAATTTCAAAATGTCATATGATCAATAGAAACGCAGCTGCAGAATAATTCGGCGTACCACAGGTCATAGTCAGCGTCACAGTTGCAGTAGAAGCTCGAGTCGAGGCAGTTGTCCTGCAGACCACATGCGCACTGCCGGCTGCCGGGCAAAGCTCCGCCCCAAAAGTTCTGGATCTGACCCGAAGCCGGGCCGCCGACCCACCAGCTGAAAGGAGACCCATCTAAAACAAAAACAAAGCACACTTCACTGGTTCACATGCACAAAAATAATGGAATAATTTACATTTATTTAATAATTTAACATTTTTAAATACAAATCAAAGATATTAATTAAAAAAGTGATATCACAAAAAATTGTAATAGCAGTTTTTAAAAAAATTTTTATTACAAAATTAATTAAAAAAATAAAAAATATATATTTTTAATTAAAAAAATCTGTGATAGGAGTACATTTTTGATAGGAAAAGCCCAATGTTTGAAACTGAAAAAAAAAAAAAAAAAAAGTGAAAACTTCTTTTTTCAGTTACAAAATAATTTTACAGTTTCAAAGTTATTCTTTTTGAACAAACTTTATGGCCCCAATGTAACTCCATATACTCCCCTGTATGAAGCAAGAATGAAACTGCACTTTTGATTTAAAGTAGTGACTAAAATGCATCTTTTCAACTTCTTGACTGTCATAAAACATTGTAGACTCTTAAACAGAGACTAATAAACTTTTACATAAATTACTTTGGAAGGTAGAAATTATGCACCTTTATTCCCCTAACGGATTCTGTTTTTAAGTTCACAGAATTGGAAATTAAAGCAAATGAGCTCAGAATACATCTGTTAGCAAGAAATGAGTTAAGTCACAGTAGAAAAAAAAAACTCAGCTTCTCCCAACAAACACACACACACACACACACGTTGACGCAATGCTTTTTGAACAACTAAAGAGAAACAAAGAGATCTACAAGGACATTTTCTTGGCATCAATGTTGCACCACTGCTGTGTAAAAAGAGTCAATCAGTGACAGTTTATGTAAAACGTCTCCAACATAAAATTTTCATTAATTTTTTAATTCTCCCCCAATTAACAGATTTAGCAAATTAATCTCTCCATTATACATAAAATAATTACCCAAAGCAGCTTCTGCTTATCTTGTTTGCCAACACATGCAAATCTTTAAGACTTCTGGCATTATTGGACTGCCTGCACTTCAAAAACAAAAAGTATTTCTAGTGTAAATATCTTAGTATATATGAAATAAGACAGGATTAACTTATAGGTAACTTTTCAGAAAGATGCAGGCACTTGTTTTAAGTTGATAATTTTTGAATATTGTCAAAAACGTCTAGTTTTCACTTATAAAAGACACTTTCCTGTATTTTAAGTGAAAATATCTGCCAGTTTAATTAATATACAAAATTTATTGACTTAATTCAAGCACCCATGTCTTGTTAAAATGTTACTTGTAAGATTTTATCTTATTTCCAGTGTGCTAAGATATTATGACTAAAAAAAATAAAAAGCAAAAAGGGAGTAAATTTTTGCCAAAATACTCAGGAATTTTCTTAAGAAACCTTGGAGATTTCTAAACTTGAAAGCTGAAAATTTGCTAGAAAAAACTCAAATTTTAAGATTAATCTGAGAAACTTTTGAAAAAAAAAAAATGCTCTGAGCATTCAATTTTTTCTCACAAATTTTTTACTTTTCAAACTCAGAAATGTTCAAGTTTTTTTTTCCAGAAAATGCCTGAGATTTTTCTCTAAATTTCTGAGTTTCTTCTTGCAAATTTTCAGCTTTTCTAACTCAGAAATTTCAGTTATTTCCAGAAAGTTTCTGAGATTATTCTGAAATGGAAGTTTTGGTGAAAAATGACTTTTGTTTCATGTATATTCTAATATTCTGCTGTAGATATTATAAACTGGTCTAACCATATAGGATTTTGTGTTTTTGCAGTGCAGGAAATAAGTGCCGTTTTCTCTCCCTCAAGCTGATAAGAAGCATTTTGAGAGCTGAAGAAGTTTGTCAGACTCTGTGCTCTTTAATTCCTTCCAACAGCCTTCAGCTGTGTATTTAAATCCTCGTTTAATAAAAGAATAAAATCTGATGATTTCCAAAACAATCAGGTGCTGTAAAGCGGTGGAGATAACAAGGAAGTGAAATTTAATTAATGTTTTAAATAGTAACTTAACGAACTAAATCAGCAGTTCACTCCACTCTGTCCTGGTTTCAGATATAGAAAAGCTTACTTTGCAAAGACGTTGCCTCCAGACATCTTTTTTTTTTCCAGATCTTACCCAGGCTGTTGGAGAGGCGGGACTTCCTGCAGTGATAGGAAAGCTCCTGCTCGCAGTGCTCTGATTGGCTGATGACGGCGGAAAGCTGCTTCTCTTCAGACGAATACAGGAAGCTGGTGAAGTGTTGGTTAGTGTCAGAGGAGGCTTGGACTGGAGTCAGCTCTGTGTTATTATGCTGGATTATAATCCACGTCTGGTCCTCTGGAGGACACAAAACAACAATAACGCAGCTTATTAAACGTTTGTGTGAAATGAAAAGAAATCTACATTTTTAATTATGTTTTTTTAACCTGTCATGTTGCAGTAAACGAGTTGGGGTTTGATTGGTCCGCTGCCGTCCACGTCGATGTAAAAGTGACCCGATGTGTCGCCTTTGTGTTTGTAGACCTCACACGACTGTTCGTATTTTGCTATGGATTTAACATAACACAACGTTACGGAAAGGGAAAAGGAACTGGAAAAAAATTCTTACTTTTCTTAATATTCTGACCTTTTTTTATACCACAATTTTGACTTTTTTTCTCCAAATTCTGGCTTTTTTCCCCCAATTTTTTTTTACTTTTTCAGAATTATTACTTTTTATGAACTTTTTGTCAGAATTATTACTTTCTTTCCCAAATTCTGACTTTGTTTCCTCTCTCAAAATTCTGAGATTAAAGTTAAAATTTGAAAAATAATTAATTTTATAACAGCTATCTAGAATTTGGAGAAGTAAAATTTCTTCATATCACTTTCTTTGGGTATAAAATTCATAAAACTTTATCAAAAACTGCATGTTTAAGATTTGGTTAAAACACGTTTGCTCTTCATCCACTGAAGTTACTGAAATTTTACACAAGTAAAAGCACACTGCAAAAACACAAAATCTTTGTTTTTTTTGTCTAGTTTCTAGTGAAAATATCTCAATATCTTATAAGATAAAACTGACTTAGAAGAAGCTTTTTGGCTTTTTAAGTCAATAAATTCTTAATATTGATTAAATAGTTTCAGTTACACTGGCAGATTATTTCATTTATAACACTGGATAAATGTCTTGTTATAAGTAAAATTAGTTTCTAATGGAACGAGTCATTTTTCCTCAATATAAATAAATTATTTACTTAAAACAAGCTTATCTTGCTGAAAAGTTATTTGTTAGTTTTGTCTTATTTCAAGTGTACTTTAAATACATGATACGATTGTGTTTTTGCAGTGCAGTAAAAAATACTCTTAAGTCTTTTTTTTCCAAATAAAAATTTATCTGACTCTAAATGTGAATTTTTCCTCCTGCAACTTCCTGAAAAATCAGTACAATTCCCTTTCTGTGCCTACATGTGTATATTTAGTGCATTTTTTAGTTATAATTTAAATTTTAAAAAATTATCGTCCAGTATTTTTTTCTCATGTTTTAATTTTACCTTTACATTTACAGTGTCTTATTGCGTGTTTTGAGTTTTATTTGTGACTTTGTGTGACCCTGTCTGGTCACTTTGCTGCTGTTACACCTGAATTTCTCTGAAAAATAGACAATAAATAATATTTCTGCTCTATTCTACACATTTTTTGTCTGTTTCAATGCTTTGCAGATACAATAGCAACATTTACTCCACTGCACTTTGATCCGTTTCTAACATCAACACCGTCAAAACTACAATCCTGCAGATAAAATATTAAATAACTATGATTGGTTTTGTTCTTTCAATGGGGAAAAAAAGTATTTAAAGATATTTTTAGCACTTGAAAGTCTTTGGTACTTAAAAATATTAGGCGTGATGAAAAAAGAAGCAGCGTTTAGGAGCTGGGAATTGACACGGTGCTTTTCGGAGCGCTTTGAAGACAGAAGTGGGGGAAAATTGTGGCTTTCATCTCCAGCAGGATGCCGTCCCTTTGTTCTCTCCTCCGCTATCCCCCAGTGGAAAGGTGACATTTCATTCCTGCATTATGTATCACCAGGGATGACGCTATTTTTGCTAAGAAGCAAAGTATGAAATTTAGAGCAAACTTATCTAAAAGTCTCCAAAGACCAGCAGGTAACGCATCACATCGGTAAATACAAGTAGGTTTACAAATGCATTGTAAATAAAACATATATTTAAAACTAAATTATTTAACTATTCTGTAGAATAAAGCAGAATAGAAACTCAATAAATCAATTTGTACTAATTATTTACAGTAGAAGAAATCTTTAAAAAGTTTAAATTAAACCAGATTGTAATTTACAAAGCATAATGAAGTTTCACCACTTTGTTTGGTCGATTCCCGAATGAACGGAGACAATTACAGGTTTTAAATAATGGCCTAAGAAGAAATGCACAGGAAAATTGGCTGTTGAAGGACAGACTGTCTAATTAAAGTAATCTCAATAAAAACATGGCTGGTATAAAAACAGTTTCTCTGTTCACATGGTTTGAAATATAAGAATAAACATTTATACGTCAGCATTCATCTTGAGTGTTTAGACAAATGTAGAGGAAGATGCTGATTGGAAAAATTTATTTTCTTTCTTTACATAAGAGAAAATGTAAAGTTTAGGTTTGAAAATAAGATACATCTTTGAATAGAGCAGAAAAAAGGTAAAATATGACTAATCTCTTAAATGTTAATTCAATAATTTTTACTTTTCATGTAAAAACTTTATATCTAAAAAAAAAAAACACAAATAAAAATAAAATAATCCTAAATTATAAAAAAAAATACAATTCTAAAATTTTTAAATGACTAAATGATTTTCCAAAAACAAAATAAGAACAAAAATAAAAGTAAAAAAAACAAAAACAAAGAAACATCCAGGTTTTTTTTCCCACAAAATTTCAGAAATTAATCTAAAGATTTTTGGGTATTTTTTACTTTTAAGCTCATCTGTTTCCAAGGTTTTTCTAGAAATTTTCTGAGATTAATCTTGCAAGTTTTCAAATTTTGAAAGAAAGAATTGTTGAGAAACTCAGAAATTCAGAGAATAATCTCATAAACTTTGGTCTTTAAAACTCAGAAATATCCAAGTTTTTTTTTGTTGTTGTTGAGAATTTATGATTGAACTGTAGAAAAAATGCAGACAACTTTTAGAAATTTTGATATTTCAGAAATTTTCTAGAAAAAAAATCAGGAACATTGAGCTCCAGAAGTCGAAAATTTGCGAGAGAAAAACTCAGAATCAAAATTTTGAGATTAATTTCAGAATATCTCTAGAAAAAAACTTGGAAATTTTTGTGTTTTAATAATGAAAAACTTCAGTTTTTTGTAGTCTACAAAGATTTTGAGATTATTCTTCGAGAAGAATTTTGACTTTTAAAACTAAAAAATTTACAAGGTTTATCTAGAAAATTTCTGACTTCAATCTCAGAATTTCTGATTTTTGTGACAGAAATTTCTTCCTTTTTTCCCCTTCATCTAAAATGGCTCCAAAACGCCATTGTACATGTTTTAGTTTTAATATTTTTTTATATAAATGCAGAAGAACCTCAGTATTAGCATAAGCCTGATTTCCTTTTGTACAGAATAAAGTATCTCAGCTACACACAGATTAGTAATCCCGTGTTAATCTGTCGGTCGACAATGATATACACCGCTGTACTCTTCACATTGTGTATTGATTTATATTTGATGTATTTTTTGGTATGTTTTATTGTTTTTATTTTTTAACTTTGATACTTTGTCTTTTAGTTTTTATACTTGCTGTAGCATCAATTTGGGACACGAATAAATCTGAATCTTAATTTTAATCTGCATTTTTCGCCGTTTCTCCTCCTGCCTTGACGCTCACCGCTGTGGCAGGTGGCTCCTCGGTAGCCGCTGTTGGAGCAGTTGCAGTGGAAGTTTCTCCAGGACTGAGAGCATCTTCCTCCGTGTTCACAGTGACTCGGCGAACACCTGCAGGGCAGAAAACAGAGAAACGCACAAATGACTCGGCTTAGTCTTCTTCAAATCGTCTTTCAACGTTTCTCAAGGAGGTTCACAGGTCTTCATAACATCTGTTCTGATGAAGAGGAGTCAAGCAGGGGCTGGAATAAAATAACCAAAAAAAAAACCATGCATGAAATTTAAACAGCCTGAGGACCAGCTGGGTTGTTCTGAGATGTAACACCTTTCTGCCCGTCTGCCCAGGGGATCCAAAGGTGCTGCTGGAACACAAAATCTCAATCATCGTGAAATAAATTTAATAAAAAATTATACGTTCTGCAGCAAGGATGGTCGTCTGTTTTAAAATAATCTGTTGATTTTCTAAAATAATTTTTTTTACTGCTGTCTTTTTTCTTTAATTATTCTGGCAAGTACGATGGTGAATTAGGGCCATTCTAGACAGAAAAAAGGACTAAATTTACACAAAAAAAACCTCTGAAACTTTTTTAAGACAAATAAAATTTCTCAATTTGAAAAGTTAAAAATTTACTAGAAAAACCTCAGAAATTATGAGGTCTCAGAACTTTTATTGAAAAGCGGGGAAATTTCTGAGTTTGAAAAGTTGCAATTTGCTAGAAAGAAAACTTAGAAATATCTGGTTTTTAAAAGTAAAAAATTTGTCAGAAAAATCTCGGAAATTTTTAGATTAATTTCGGAAATCTTCTAGAAAAAAACTAAGAAATTTATGGGTTTCAAAAGTAAAAAACGCCCAAGTTTTTTTCTGGAATATTTCTGAGATTAACCTAAAAACATTTTTTTTTGGCAGAATGTTCTCCTTTAATTTTCATTCTGTCTACATCAGCTAAAAATGTCACCCTAAGTGGATTCGGATTGAATGGGGACCAAAGTTGCAATATTTGTTACATTTTCAGCTGCTGTGGTTCTCTTTCTCACTGCAGTGTCAAACAAACCAAACCCTTAGAAATTCTGTTCCCCTCCTCACCTGTGGGGGCGCTGCAACAAGAACTACTGAAAGAAACAACACAAAAACCTCTGATAACGACACTGAGTGCAACTTTCTTCTTTACAAAACGTAAACAGAAATGTAGCCAATCACAAAAATGTCAGAATTTAGTGGTTGGAGGATTTTTCTTAAGCGCAGCGGCTTAACTTGCATATTCTTTGGTAATGTGAGCTTCAAGGACGACGCGTACAGTTTGTTTACCAAATAATTGTGTTTAAAAACCATAACAGATAAGTGGCTTCAGACCGAATAACTCTGAACAACACCTAAAATTAATTCAGAAAAGAGCACAAAATGAAGGTTTTCACCCGTTTTATGACAGAAATGTTAAAAGTTGGAGGAAAATTAATATTTCTGCGAGGCACAAACACCAGACTCCAAACTTCTCAACTTTGCTTTATGTTTTGTTTCAGAATCTGAGCTCAGCATGCCACTGGCGCTGCTGATTTCATTCCCTGCAGAGCCGTTTGTGAGCTGCTACCATTACATCTAATTACGTGAGTCAGGTGCAAGGTAATATTTAAGTTTATTAAAGTGGGCTGTTGCAATTAATCATGCTTTAGCTTCATGGTAATGACCTAATTTGCATAAGGAGTCTATGACATACAGTAAAACTTTTATTCTTATGTATTTTCATGTCATTTCACAATCACTTATCGTGTAAACAAAGTTATTCACGTGTGATTTTAAATGTTTTTCTTATTAAATTGAAACACTGCAATTGCAAAATTGTGTTTTTTGACATCAACAGAATACCAACAAAGTCTTCCTCATACTTGTAATAGAAACGCAGCTACAGAAAAATTATTTTTTTTGTTTGTTTTGCATTTTTGAATCAAATGTAAATAATTGCTTTTAAATTTATCCAACCAAATGTAAAAGAGCAAAGGGCCCAAAATGGTGGAAAAGAAAAGCAGAACATGTGGGAGGGAATAAGTGGGACTGAATGGAAAAAGGTTCTGACGTTCAGGAGTGGAGGAGGAAACCGGGACTTTTAATTGGAACAGAGCAAAAATAGTGCTGGCACGTTTTGCTGCACAGCAGTTTTATGACCTTGATCTCTGATCAAAAGGAAAAAAGGCCAATTTTTTCTTTTTTTATATGTCAAATTTACCGAGCTTTTTATAAAAATATATAATTATTTTTTTCAAATGCCTTCTACCTTTTATTTTCTTTTTAAAATCTGATAAAAGTGACCTCTGAGGTGAAAAACATAGTAACGTCATCAAAACACACATTGCAGTTAGCAAAAAAAAATAAAATGTTTTGGAAAAACAGACTTTTTTTGTGTTTGTGAGAGAACAAAGTCTTTAATTCATCTTTTTTCTGGACACTTGGCATGTTTTAGCTGCGACCTTGAAGAGAGTTTGAAAAATGAATCACACAGAAACAGAAACAATGTCCATAATGTGACTCGGATTCTTATTTGAAGGCTTTTCTTAAAGGATCAAAGTTCAGTTTTTTTTTTCTTACTTTAGGTCATTGCAATTTAAAACAAATTAGAGATGGGTGCTTTATTTTTCCTTAGCAATTCTTTTTTTAATTTAGTTTAAGGTAATACTATATATACCTTTATTAAAAAAAGCTATACGAGTTGTTTTTTGGCTGACATTTAATTAGCAGTGGCAGTGCATTAGACAACATGGCCAACAGTGCTGCTAGAACCTTAAAAAACTGACAAATAATATTTATTTTAGTAATTGGTTATTCTATCAACTATTATGACAGATACTGGAAATTAGGTGTGGGCATTTATCATATCGTTTATCATTCATTGTGATCAGATTTTCATTTATTGTCACAATAAATTTCAATTAGTTGTTTAAAGCCCACAAAACTGTCCTTATTTGTCAAGATTGATAGATTTAAAAAATTTTCCACAGTTTGATCAATAAAAGCATCAATAAATAGAAATACATTTTAAAATGAAGTTATGGTGATAAGTAAGTCTGTTGCAATAAGCAATAAATAAATTAATTGCAAATTAAAACAATCTAGATAATCACCATTTATTGTTTTTCTTACGTCTTTCTCTCTCATGTGAACTTAGTGCTCTTGGAGGCCCCCTGGTGGTGTGGAGGCCGTAGGCACAGCGGCTTAACTTGCATATTCTTCGGTAATATGAGCTTAAAGAGCGACGCGTACAGTTTGTTTACTAAATAATTGTTTAAAAATAATAACACATAAGTGGCTTCAGACCGAATAACTCAAAAGAAAAACTGAAGATGGAAAGAAAACGAGGAGTATTCATATGAACGGAAGAATTATTGCCTTATCTGGTCTTGTCATATCTGGTTATATATATTAAGATAAATACAAGGTCAACTTCAAATTATTTGTCAAATGGATTAAGTGTTCCTCAGTCTGAGAAACACTGATCTAGATTTATGCAAAACTCAGAAGATTAGAAACTAATTTCCATCAGTGAGTCCCGTCTTTAGGGTGATTAACGTTTTGCACGCGCCTCCATCATGCTGCAGTGTTAGAAAATAAAAACTTTCTGCTCAGGTTTGACTCTCTAATCTCTCCTGGATTACTGAGCTTCCAGGTCTCCAGTCTTCTCGGTTTCTATCACCGCCTCCGGCTGAAACAGTGCAGCAGCTTTCCCGACATGCTCACTGTCACTGGTGCATTCTGGGAAGACTTTAAGCTACGGCAGCCAGCTGAATACAGAAACCAATACAGGAGGGAAGACGTGCCTTTGTGTTTGAGTTTCTGCCGCTCCTGTTCAGGGATTCATCGTCATGTTTCTTTTTCACAAAGTGGTTCAGCTCAACACGCAGGCCATTAAAAGTGCAGCTGACTGACCAAAAGACTCCTAAAACACACTTTGCTCTGGACAAAGCTGTATGTGTTGATTTAAAACTACATTTTTCTTACTTCCTAACAGTGAAACTATTTCTGTTTTATGTAAGTTAGATTTTAGAAAACTGTTTCTATGTCCAGAATGCCTGAAGAATCTGAGAACTTTTAATTATTTGCTCCAATTTCAGAGGTTTACATACACTAACATTACTACGCCTTTAAACAAACCTACAGATTTTACTGATTTGTAATATTCTGATAAGTTTTTTTATTACCTTCCAGTTAAATGGAGGCAGATCTGTTGATTTATTTCACCTCAAACAGACTGTAACAGAGAACAGGGACGTTTTCTGTGTCAATAGGAAACTTTTCATCGGCGCAGAGAGCAATCACATGTGGAGTTCCCCAAGGTTCAATCCTCAGACCCTTCCTATTCAGTAAAGATATGCTACCACTAGCTCAGATTACAACAGGAAACAAGATAAGCAGATGATACACAGCTCTACGTTACAATGTCACGCATTCATGCACTAAACAAATGCTTAGAACGAATCAATCCATGAAATATTTTCTAAAATGTTTTCAAATATTAATCTCAAAGTTTCTGAATTTTTTGGCAGACATTAACTCCTCTTTTTTTCTATCTACAGTGGCGTTAATACGCCATTGTAGATACACCCCTGAGCATTGCTTTAAACATGCCAAGCCCATAGGGGGCAGTGTAGCCCAAAGCTAAAGTCTCTGTCAGCCAATCAGATTGCTTCAAAACAACCACAGCTTCCTGTTAGGAATCAAACATGGCACCAGGAAGTCCATTTGTTTGGGCAAACATTTAGGTTGAACTATTTTAAATGCTATATTAGAATATAAAGTTAATAACAGACAATGTTGATTAGGAATCATGTCAAAGCAAAATTTGGTATATTGGTGCATTATTTTAACGTAGAACCAAAAATCTCATTTTCCAGTGTCCACTTTGGTTGGAGTTTTTACTCATAATTTTTAAAGAGTTTTAGAAATTAAGACCAAAATTCCAGCATTAGTATAAATTAGTAGAAGGTTACATATAATGGCGACTCTACCAAAATACTAAAGGTTTGTAAACTTCTGAAGAAACTAAAAACGGAGCGATAATTCTGGCATTTAAATTAACTAAAGGAAAAGTTCAGTTTGACTTCATGTCAGAACACCAGAAAAAGACGCCACATGTCTTTAAATAAAGTAAAAATGGTTTCAGCTCTACATGCACTTCAGGTCATAAGTATTGGGTGTCAGTCTTTGTTCTTATAACCTGCATGTTGTGCTGCCGTATTACTGTCTGAATCAGAGACCTGACAGTGAATCTCTGAAGAAATACAAAAAAACAGGAAAAAATCTGAAGTAGCTCAAAGGACAACGTCTCTTGAAAAGCCCGAGAGAATCGCTAAGATCTGAATTTCCAGCTTTTTTGACATTTTTATCCGTAAAGCTTTAAAACAACCATTCAAAAACTCTGAACCTGTGGTGGTTGCCGTAGCAACTCAGAAAACCAAAAACACTCCTGCTTTGTTCTGTATGTCAACAACATGTTTGTCTGAAACCCCTTTTCAATGTGTCAAACACTAAAGTGATGCTTAAGGACTTTTATAGTTGTGTAAATGTGAGGAAAAAGCAAATCCGCTTCATTTTATTGTTTCCACATCGTTAAATTGTTTCCAAGTCAAATGGATAGAAACAGAGTTATGGTTTTTAAATTTCAATTGTTACCCAAGAGAAATGAAACTGTTAATGTTTCTACTAATTCCCGAATTTAGCAGCACACACTTTAAGCTGATTAACCTCCAACGATTGGGAATTGTATTGGTGCACTGCAAAAACACAAAATATTACCAAGAAATTTGGTCTAGTTTTTAGTGCAAATATTTTAGTGTACTTGAAATAAGACAAATTAAAAATAATTGTGAGTTTCAAAATAATGTTTCAGTTTCAAAATGTTTTGTTTTGAAAAAACCTTATGGCAGCAATTTAGCTCCATAGCTTACGTAAACAACTCCTTAATATTGATTAAAAAAATACTAGTTCCACCGAAAACAAGCTCCTATTTTTTGCTGAAAACTTAGCTTGTAAGTTAGTTTTGTCTTATTCTAAGTATAATAAGATATTTACACCAGAAATGAAACAAAATAATTGGTAAGACTTTGTGTTTTTGCAGTGTAGTACTTTTAAAATCAATATAAAGAAATTATAGACCTAAAACAAGTTCTTACATCTTGCTGAAATGTTATTTGTAAGTTAGTTTTGTCGTATTTAGAGTACAATAAGATATAATTGGCAAGATCTTGTATTGTTACAATGCAGTCCTTTAAAAATTAAGTTTATCCAAGTTAAGTTTAAGTTGTCATGTTAAATAAACGTAAATAAAAAAAAGTTTAACCAACTTAATCTGATTACAAATTCATTTTTTTTAAAGTTGGAGCTCCATTCTCTTTTTTAAGTGCACACTAAGATATTTATACTAGTAACTAAACAAAAAATACTTGGTAATATTTTGTGTTTTTGCAGTGTGTTCATCTGGAATCAGCACAGCTGTTCAAACTTTAGCTTTACAAACCTGTCAATGATGCCGCACATATCAATCTTCAGGTCGCTGTAGTTTCCCAGTCGTCTTTCTTGCACTTTTATCAAGTCGACCGTTTGGCCGTCCAACTTCAAGAGACTCATGCATCCCTGAAACCCCTGAATCGGGTTTCTGCAGCTCAACCCGCCTCTCTGAGCAGGACAGCCTGAAGGCACAAACACAAATGAGCTGGAAGGTAAGAGAAACATGTGAGCAGGAAAAACGGCATAAAATAGTGATGATTTGCAGTGTTTATTAACAAATAGGTCAAACTAACTTTATAGTTTCGGATTGAAAAAAATGAATATTTCTGATATGAACTCTTGTGTAGCCAAAAAGGTAAATATTGAGCCTTTAGCTGCGTTTCTATTGCTCATACAACTCAACAATTAGAAATTTCACAATTAAATTTGCCTCATGAAAACACACCAATTTCTTTTTTTTTTGGTAAAAAGTTCTGAAACTAGGATGAAGTGTTTTTATTTTGGCTGCATCAACATTGGTTAATTTTGCAAAAATGCAAAGAAACAGTTTTTCATTAACCGTATGTTACCACTGGTGCAAAGCACGACACAGAAGACGACAGGAAGTTGGAGGATGAGGTTTTTAATGAATTCTCATATGAACACACTTATTCACGTGAGATTTTGATTGCATTAATTGGAAACACCGCAATTCCAAAATTGTGTATTTTCGACATTAATGAAATGTTGGCAAAGTTTTGCACACATTTGTAATAGAAACGCAGTTACCACTGAATGTGAAAACTTCACTACATCTGGTTGTTTATCACGTGGCTCTTAATGCAAAAAAAATGGTTTCCATTGCACTTTTGCAAAATCTATTTATTTAAATAAATTTTTATCAGAAAATGGCATCACTAGCTTAGCCACTCCCTCCCTTTGCAAGTTCAGAAAATTAGAATCTAGTTTTACCAGCTGTGTTTCCATTACAATTGTTATCAAACTTTTGATGATATTCTGCTAATGTAAGAAAATATATAATTTCACAATTGTGGCGTTTTCATTAAATAAGAAATACGATTAAAATCACATGTGAATGAGTTTGTTCACGCCAGTCATTAAAGAAACACGCTCCGCCATCGTTTTTTTTCTACTTTGACAAATAAAAGTGTCACATAAAATCAAAGTAAGACACTTTGATGTTTGTGGTCATAATGTTAAAAAGTGCAAAGCGAATAGATGCACAAAGTAAAATCCCCAGAAAGCAACATCATAAGGTGAAAACTAAACGATTACATCTTTGCTGCAGTGTGATTTCTGATCATAAATTGTATATTTTGTGTTCCTGAACAAGTTTAGACTTTATCCTGCTGCCTGAAAATCCATTTAATTGCCATGTCAAGAATCTGCAGAGAGAGCCGGTACAAAACTCTGACATGTCAGCAACCCTGGAATCTTCTTCCAACTTTAAAATCACCAAAATGTCGCTTCAGCCTAGTAGAGATTATTTGTAATGGATCTCTTGCATTTTGAGGATCCTCTACAAAAAAGTATAAAATCAAACCGATATTTTTCTCTCTCTGTTGTGTTTAACTCAAATTATGCAAGCACTTCAGGAATAACTGTCTTATTTTATTAGCCGGTTTCCCTCAAACACCTTGCCTACTATCTCTGCCTGTGGGATGTGTTTTTTCGTTAGAGTTCTCTCTGCCTCCAGGCACAAGAAGAGTCTTATCCTGTGAAAAAAAAAAAGCTACGTGTATTATCCTTCAGAGATTTACGCTTTATGTTTATCCTGGATGATGACACAGAGCGGCCAAATACAGCGACTTCGCTGCAGGCTCTGCGCTGCTCCAGTTAAAGACGGGCTGTCAGGAACACAGTTCAGCTCGTGAAAACAGAAGAAGAAGAAGTGAATAAGATGACACACTGCTCTCTGTGTCACTTTCAATTTTAGAAACATAGAAGAAGAAAAAAGAGAAAAATGGCAAATTTCAAAAGGGACATGTTACGTTGAGTTATGTGGAAAGTAAATAGCTCTTCATTTATGATTTATGAGTTAAACGATGGTCCAACTACATACAGCATATTTACCAGCTGTAAATAATTGCAACTCCTCCCACATTAATCAATAACTGTGTAACACTTAAAGTACATTATTATCCATTTGGCTGTCCACACTATCAAATAAATATTGATAAACTGCAACTTAGAGTCTCATACTCCCCTCTGAAACCACTGCACTCATTCATAAAGGTGTGTAAAACATTAATTTAATGTTCAGTAATCATTAATTCAGTGGAAAGAATGAAGTGTAATCTTACAGTATGGACCAGCCGCATGTTATTTTTTACTTCAGGAAATTTGGCAGATGGGCACAACGCTGGAGGGCAAAAAGCTGATTCTTTTACATGCTATCTGTAGCTGCGTTGCCGCAGTAGAACGACTCTGTTAACTAAATAAAACCCGGAGATGTAGGTATTATTAATTCTGTGCTTCGCTCCTCAGCAAAGTAAAAATAACGCAGAAAAAATGTTAAAGAATAACTGAAAAACACTTTTTTCCCCTCACTCGCTGTGTCGGCTATGTTATAGCAACAGATCTGTTGCTATAGCAACTGACAACAACATCACCGTACCTATTTATCAAGAAAGCACTCAAACATTTCCCACACAAAGAACAGAATATTCAGTATGTTACAGTTTAATGTTTTCAGCTTCAGGTTTGCGATTATTAATAAGTGATAGCTGTGGTAGATTAGCTAACGCTGCTAATAGCTAAGCTAACACAGCAGTGGTGGATTAGCTAATTTAAACATCTGCTCTACTGATGATCTGTCAGAGTTGATGTGTGGGTCGCCTTTTTTTTTGTAACTGAAACGAAACACCAAATTCCACACCACATCTACATGTTAAAGTTGTCATAGTCAAGGTAGCATAACTAGCAAAACCCTGAAAAACACTGACTTGTTATTTAGTGTGTAACATTTTGCTCAGCAATTTTCCCTTAAGGGGATATGTGCAGTGACTTAATGTGCTACAAAAAAAGTCCTAACTAAAGGAAATAGTAAATGGAAAATGGTTTAACCCAATAATTATATCAAAAGAAAAAACAGCACAATGACATCTGTAGATTTTCATGCTTTATGTCGCCGCTGTGCAAAAACGTCTTTCTGATAGAGTTTATCTTGGTTTTGGTTTTGCTATCAACATCTTCTGTTAATCTGCATCAAAACAGATGAAACGTTTTTTTTTGTATGAGGTTTTAATTTTGACTTTTGTTACCTCAGTAAACAAAAGCAGCAGAAGTTGTTATTTTAATGAGAAGGAATAAAGAAAGTATGTTAGAGTGTGATGCATTAAATTAGGAGAAAAGAGAGAAAAAGAAATTGCAGAAAGCCTGACTCACTCCAACCTATAAAAGATAATTGTATCTGCAGTACAGGCTTAAATTTTAACTGGTGTCAGCAGTTTTACCATCTTTCATACTGAAATACTTCTGTATAAAACATAAAAGAGATGCTTTTTAGTCTCTTCCAGTCTGTAAAACGCATTAAATACCAAACATTAATCAGATTTGTGATGTTTTTGCTCTGACCGCCAAAGAAGAGCTGACTGTCTGCCGCGGGAAGAAGAGGGATGCTGGTGTGAGCCGTGGCTCCTTCGTCTCTGTCCACCGTGATGCTCAGACGGTTTTCCACCGAGTTCAGCTCCACAGAATGCCACTGGCCGTCATTCAGACCCGCACCTGAACGTACGCACACAGACAGAAACAGCAACGCTTCGTTTACAACAACAAGTCACTCTTCTGCACTAGATCTTCATAACAGTCACATACCGGTTTAATTTAGCTTTTTACTCAATAAGCTGTAACCTATTTTCACTTGGTTGTGAAAATAATAATTTAACCTTATTATAACTTGTTAAGAACCTGCTCACATTTTTCGGTCGTTAACTACTTCTACTAACTTCAACTAATTGTGCTAATTCATATATCAAAATGTTCCGGTTTTTCTGGACATTATTTCTATGTCTTATGCTAAACTTCACTATTCTACTTTTTGAAATATTTTTGCTTTTGTGCAAATTTCAGCCCCATTGAAATACATTGAAATTCTACAAAATTCTGCTAAAATCTTCTGCTTTTCACAGCTTACTACTTCTGCCTACTTCAACTTAGAAACTCCATTCAAATTTTAAACAAGTCACAAAACTTTAAACTACGTTCAGACGTCTCGGCTATTTGATATCTCTTACGGTTTTTTTCACAGTTGCGATTTAAGTTTTTTGCAGATTTGTGAGTTTATTTTTGTAATTCCAATTTGTGCAACTTTTTGGTCATTGGAAATAAACTACCATGAAAATTCCCTCAGTTTGTTTGTAGTTTACCTGACATTGAAGCCAAATGAAGCTGACAGGATCCTGACTTACCGGTGCTGAGCTCCAGGAGATTATTTCCCTCTTTACTGATCTGAAGGCGAAGCCTGGCTTCACTGACGTACAGGAAGACTGAGCCTTCCTGCTGCTGGAGGTCAAAGGTCAGCAGCAGCCCTGCCTTGTTCCACGTCCTGAACTGTAGCGCTATGGAAATGACCCCTGACAGCCATGTTGCCAGCACAGGCAGCTGGAGGAAGCTGTGAGAGTCGGTGAACGTCACGGCGACAAAAACCGGCTCGCTGCAAGAAAAGGTCAGGTTGCCCTGCAGAAAGAAGAGACGGGAAAACGACTGTGAAGCAGATGACAAACATAAATATTCATCAGCCGCAGCAGCGTAATCAGTCTGACTGCATGTCACAGAGGTCTCATCTCGCAGAAATGACACCTGTACCGCCATATTGATATTAGCGTCAATTAAAAACGTGAAGGTTATGCACAAATCTCAGGAAGCATTCTGTCCCAGATCTCCATAAACTATTACAGAAACCAGAGAGTCATGCCTGAAGCGCTTTAAAATGCTTTAAAAATACATTTCAGAGTTCATATCATATTTAGAATAAGTCATAAACTTCTGCCTGTTTTGTTTCCTTCTTTGCTGCTTCCTTTGCTTTGGGCTTCGACGATAATGAAGGAGAATATGATGACATTAAAGACGCTGATGATGGTGAGTATAAATAAAAAAACTAAATAATAATTATGATGATGATAATGTTCATGGCTCTGACCATTAGCATAAAAATGAAAGATGGCGCCAGATACGGTTAAGCTTGTCCAGAGTTTAAGATTGCAATTTCATGTAAAAAATAACACAACAGATCACACCAAACCAGAGGTGTCCAAGCTGTGGCCCAAGGGCCATTTTTGGCCCTTGTACTCATTTTTTGTGGCCCCCAACTGCAGCTCAAGAATATGTTTATTGAACTTTTTATTTCTAATCAGGGTAAAATAATTACCTACATCATTTTATTACAATGAAAAGCGTAAAAAATTACATCTTTTTAGACTTTTGTAATAAGAAGAACCACATTTCAGAATTTTTTTTAATGAAATGTGAAATTTTACCCAATTTATTAAACTCAGCTAACAATAACAAGGGTTTTGAAATCCTGTTCTCATAACAGAATAAATGTGTTCAACTGATTCTAGAACGATTTGAAAACGAAATGCCTTTTTTAAAAAATAAAATAAAATAAAACAAAAAACTTTTAAACGTTTGGATTTATAATGAATAATGTCAAATAATAAACTACTTTGATTGACTTTAGGTGTTTGTTTTTTTCTTGCACTAAACAGTGGATAAAAATGCTTGGGGATTTGCAATTTAAGTAATTAAAAATAATTTTCTGAGCATTTTGATTCATAACATAACATTACATAGCATAACATAAAACAAATCAAATAATTTTCAGTTTACATTTGGCTTAGCCTGGAAGATAATATAAAAGTGTAACAAACATTTTCACCCCTAAATGTTTTCAATGGATCTGGTTGCTTTTAGGATTCAAATGTTATTAATTATTACATTATTTAATTTGCACAAATGTGCAATTTCATAATTTTTGATGGAAATTTGAAATCAAAACTGCATTTGTGTTTATTCCAATGAGAGTTAGGTCATTTCTAAACAGAAAACTATAATAATAAAGTATTATCATGGAAGTGTAGCCATCTGAACAATGTAAACAGAAGATTAAACCGATGTTAAAACCAACAGAGTAACTTACCAGTGCAGTGACCTGTGGGCTGTTCTGTTTGGCCAGTTTGATCAAATTAAGGTCGTTGTATAAAAGGTTTTCCAGGCATCCATGGAAGTTCCTGTTGGGCAGGATTGGAGTTTGGAGTCCGTGGCTCTGGACAGCTGCCACACTAAGCTGAAAAAAACATAAAAAACATTAAAAAAAACTTACAAAATGTTACTCAGTTTTATACAGGAAAAGGTTTCTAAAAATTCAATCTTTGAACATTATTTGCTGCTTTACATTTTATGTGGAATATATTGAAGTTGAGCATTAGAAAAATATTATTGAGACAAACAAAAACAAATACATTTCCCATCAGTTTAGGTGGATTTTATCTGACGTATTTTCATCAGATGGACATTTTTGGTTTGACTTAGTTCCAACAAAGCAAATATTTTAGTGAAAGAAATGTAATGGTATAATACATGTTACACATTAAAGGTTTAAGCCCAGTAATAATAGGTCTTAAACTATTTTTTTTCCTCTT
The DNA here is from genome assembly GCA_903066815.1 of Brachyrhaphis roseni. Lineage (NCBI taxonomy): Eukaryota > Metazoa > Chordata > Actinopteri > Cyprinodontiformes > Poeciliidae > Brachyrhaphis > Brachyrhaphis roseni. The sequence goes on from CAEFZY010028205.1 coordinate 104,653, forward strand.
TTTTGTTGCTGCTATGCCTGTCACAATAACACATTTCCCTGGATGATAAATTGTCCCAGAAATTATTGTGATAAACAACAATATTGTCATTTTGAGACCATTTTCATTTCACTACTACAATAATGATGGCATATTAATGCAAATACACCCTCTCAAAGATAAAAAAACCCAAAAAACTTTAATTTCTAAAGAATATTTAACAGTGGAACTAGAAAACAATTTAAATATCCAAAATAATAAACTAAAACTAAAATAGCTTTTCAAATATTAATGATTCAGGTGTGACAGGGACAACAGGCAAAGGAGGCAGGTAGTGCAAACTGACTATATTATTCAAAATGGCTGCTCTTCAACAATATCAAAAGAGGGAGAATATCTCTGATGATTGTTGTCCTCATGGAAATGATTGATCTCTTTTTAATTTATCATGCAATTAATTGATTTATTGTTACAAAGTGTAAATTTTTCTGCAAAATGAAATTCAGTTTCAGGTGCAACAAACTCTTAGGTGGTTTTATGTGAGGCAGTAGTTGTTTGCTAATTGCAGAGTTGATTTTTGACTTATTACAATTATTCTCCTGCTTTATATGTGAATAAACGGAGGAATGACAGAAACAGACTTGGTTTCAGTTACTTTCTGTTCGGATGCAGTGAAGTCCTTGCAGGTTCTGTTTGTTTAAAGCGTTGGCTGCGGACGCTGTCAGGTGTTAATAGTGAGCGTATACAAAATGCATAATGTAGGTGACGGGCAGGGGCAAATCTGACTGGCTATCAAACACAATGAAAACTGTGTTCCTATACTTTAACACCATCTGTGATGCAACAGCTGCTGCTTTTTCTGCTTCGTCCTTAATATGAAACAATCACTGACCTCTATACTACGGCTTGATGTTTACCAGGACATCATTCAAAGGATTTCTGTGACCCAAAGTCCAGTTTCAACACTTAGCTAAAAAAATTATTCTCATTAATATTAATCAGGACTTACCATTTTTACTTATTTTCATGTGCTGCTTGCATCAACATAATTAGGTTCTTATATAAATGATGTGACTTTAAGTAAATGTCACTTTGCCTTATTTGATGATGTCATATAAAGTTTAATCTCTAATTATTTTTGTTGCGTGACTTTCGTGACTTAATGTTGCAATATTAAAACATAAAGATGCCCTGAAGAAAATTAAGTAAATTTACCATAAATGTTACTGAAATTATCCAGTAATGTTTAATCTCATGTTACATTATGCAGAATCTCTGTCTGCACTAATGAATTTTTATTCACTTTAACATGTCTATTGCTTTTCGAGATGATGTTTTTATACGGGTTATTAATAAGTCTGGTTACTATCAACATGCAAATCCACCGTTTATCCAAATCGTAAAATTTACAAAACATTTATGATTTTGTTTATTACAAAATAGTTCAAACTATTTTAGGATTAAAAGATTATAGAAATCCAAAAATGATTTGCAACACATTTATACATTTACAAAACAAAAAGCTGAAAAAGAGATAATTAAATTATGGAATGATGAAAGCATGAATTTAGGAGAGTTTTCAACAAATTGATGCAAAGGAAAATATTTGAAGGTTTTAAGCGTAGATAACTTGAAATTGGGTTGTATCTTTTGGTTTTGGATTGTTTTCTTTCCTGTTGTGTTCCTTGTTTACTGATTTATGTATAAGAATTGATACGTTTATTTTATATATTGTAACGATTTATGAAGAGGTAATTCAGTTAATTTGATGATTGACTGAATAAATAAAAAAGTTAATACATGTTTGATCACTTATTGAGAGTTAAACCTTTAGAAAGTAGTGAAAAAGTGAAAAATTTTAAAATTACATTTTCTGTCGTAATATAGCGGTAATTGTAATTTTTTCTCTTTTTGTATTCATAAATGGATTTAATTTACTAATTGTACTGGCCACACAAAAAACTTTGAACTGTTTCTACGTCCACTCTTAAAACCTCACAAATATTCAGATTTAAATTGATTCTTTGTTGATTCCAAGTATTTAAAATAAGGGGTTTGACAATCTGAAAACAGTCCTGATTTCTTCACATTTAAAGCCATATAAATTGGATTTCTGTTATGCCAGTAGAAACGATACAGTATGATAGCTTTATAGTAGATGTTAGTAGATTCACAGTGGGACAATATAAGTTTTATGATGCTAAGAAACAAAGCAGAAATCACAAAGATTAGCAAATCAAAGCGTATTAAAGAGGATTGTCGTAAAAGCTTTTACGTTTTGAAAAAAGCTTTGTGGCAACATAAACTAATAAATCTACACTGTAAATAGTTTTGCGTCGTACCGTGTGAATGTGCCAGTGGCTGAGCTCGGCTGGGACGTGAACCTGCTGCATGTTTTTATCCACCGTCAGGTTGAGGTGAGAGCCGAGCCGCTCCAGCGTCACGTGATGCCAGTGCTGGTCGTCCAGCAGACTCCCAAGAGAAACCAGAAGTTTGCCCCCAGAACCCGAACTCACATCTGCAAAGAAAAGGTTGTCAAGGCATTATTGACTTAAAACAATTGCTTACTTGCTGAAAAGTTACTTATGAGTTAGTTTTGTTTTATTTCAAGTGTTAACATATTTTCACTAGAAACTAGACCAAAATTACTTGGTAAAATCTTCAGTTTTTGCAGTGAATTTGCTGCTGATACGCCTGAATCTTCCTATTGAGAAAAAATAACTGACATTCCTACTTTACTCTGTTCTCTATTGCAGAAAAGTACCATACAGTGCAAGTTTAACTCCGGGCTCCTCTTAAACTCTTACGCAGCTGTTTACAAAGAAAATTCCTGGAGGCTCCCAATAAATCACCAAAGACAAAGTGTAATAGAACAGGCAATTGTGTCAGTAATAGCCACAGTCATTGTCTTCTACTTCATTTGCTAACTAGCTCAGCTCAGGGAGAATCATTCCAGTATCGCTGCCTGGATGCCCTGTGGGATGGTCTGGTTGTAGCTTTTGTTGCTTTGAGTTGAGAATAAAAGTGATTTTTGTTGTCGTTACGCATTAATATTCAGGGGTTTTATTTCTTCAAAGCACAGCCAGGAACCGCAGCATGTCCTTAATGTTGGGAATGCAGAGAAGAAAGTCAATTACTTAACAAGCGTCTGGACCCACGCGCTGCTCTGATCCCATCCTAATTTAGTCAGCAATACTTAACATCGTTCGTCAGTGGAGGAAAGCGCCGGAGCAGGACACAGTCGCTGGAAGTGCATCACTGCTGCACGTTACAGCTTCCCAGAGACAAATCACAATTGAACTTAATCATAGAGCAGCAGGATGCATTAAAGTCAGCTGGCATTTTGATAAATGAGAGGGGGAAATAAGGTGATTTTAAAAACGTGGACATAAATCTTAATGAGTGACTCCATTTACTCCAACTGCTCAGTCCCCCACAAGCTGTGAGGAAAGGTCTAACTACTATACTTATTTGTTTGTGTGCCTGTCTGCTAATTATAACTTGGTATTTGTTGTGTTTTCACTGAGCCATTAATTTATGCAAATTTGTGTTATGGACCAAAATATATCTTCTCCTGCTGAGTTTTGTGTTGTAGTTTTATATGGCTCAGTTGAACAGTCAGCCGTTATTAACCATCTTTAGCTACATTTTCCTCAGCTAGCTTGAGATCCACATGACATGACAGCTATAAGTACTTCCATTAAAAATGTCACAAAACTTTGTTCGTATTCCGCCAATGTTGGAAAAACACAATTTTGCAATTGCAATGTTTCCATCAAACAAGAAATGCAATTACAATTCACGCGATGAGTCATTAAAAAAACATGGCACGCCATCGCCAAAAGTGTTTTTCCATTGTAGTTTTACAAAATAAACTCATTTTGATAAGGTCAAAAAAATAAAAATACCCATCCTAAAAGGAATAAGGTTTTATTGAAAAATTTGTTTTTTTCAAAATAGTTGGGTTTCCATTAAAAAAAATCTATGTAATTCCAATTTGTGCAATTTTAAAGTAAATGGAAACGCACCTTGTGGCTTCCTTTCCATAACAAATGTGTTCTAACCCTTGTGAATATTCCTCTAATGTCAACAAAATACAATTTCGCAATTTGGTGTTTCCATTAAATAAGAAACATGATTAAAATCACAAGTGAATAAGTTTGTTCACGTCATAACTCATTAAAAAATGTGCCATGCCATCACCCTCCAACTGCTTCCTGTCGTCTTCTTCATGGTTTCCACCAGTAGTAACATCCTGTTGTTGATCATGTGACTCGTGTGAAAAAGGTCTTCCCATTACAGTTTAGATATGAACAATAAAAACCACATCGTCCTAGTGCACAAACTTTATCGAAAAACACGTTTTTCCAGAATGGCTGTGTTTTCTTTAATTGAATTTATTTCCAAAATGTCGCTACGACACGGTCAATGGAAGCGCAGCTTGTGCTAAAGGGAGCAGCGCGACCAGCAGAATCAGGTTGGGAATGTGAAAGATAAGCAAGAGGAGCCTCAGAGAATATCTCACGCTCTCCTATGGAGATAATACGCTTTAACCTCTGGGTATTATCTTCACTCCGTTAGTTTGATCTTCTCCTTTCTTCTTTAATCTTCTGTCATCTTTTCCTTTATTTCCCTCTCTTCTCTCCTCTGCCAACAGCTGACTGTGGAGGGGCCTGCTGTGGCTCAGAGTGAATGCTCGCAGCTATTGATCTAAATTACACAGTCTGCAAACTCCTGGGAGAGTCTTATGGTGGGAGGAAGTTTGGGGCAACTGTGAGAAAGAGAAGATTTTCAAAGAGCATGCAATTTAAAAAGGGAAATCAGTGAAAGGAATGCAGAACGACTACGGTAAGGTCAAAAAAGTACAACTGTATGAGTTGTCAGAATGGTGATGAAGGAGGTTGTATGGCTGCTAAGCTAGTTTAGCTAGCTAACCCCAAACTTTGATTTTAAGAAAAGTCTTTAAATTTCTCCAAATGTTTACAAAAATCTGACAGGGTTTTTGTTTTCAGTAGGTAAGTTTCCATTGACTGTATAACTGCGCAAATTGGAATTACAAAAATAAATCTGCTCAACGGAAAAATGTCAATTCTGAAAAACCTGAAAAATGTACTGCTAGGAGGAAGTGGTTGTTTGGTTTTGTCAAAAGTAAAACACTTTTTCACATCACGAGTCACATGAACAGAACATTCAGAGCCACATAAAGACAGTTACAAAGTCGGCCTTCTGTCACCTGAAGAACATTTAAAGGAATAGATGACTAATGTCTCAGCAAGACAGAAACTCATCCATGCGTTTATGTTTAGTTGCATTAATTACTGCAGCAGTGTCTTCACAGGTCTGATTTAACTAATCCTCCAGCTGATCCAGAACGCTGCTGCTGGCGTTCTGACTAGAACCAGAAAGATAGAGCACATCACCCAGTTCCACTGGGAGAATAGACTTTAAAATACTGCTGTTAGTTTACAAATCACTAAATGCTTTAGCACCACAATACATTAAAGACCTGCTGCTGTCATAGCAACCTTCCAGACCTCTCAGGTCTTTGGTTCTGGTTCTGCTCTGTATCTCCAGAACCAGAACCAAACATGGAAAAGCAGCATTCAGCTTCTATGCACCAACAACAAACTTCCAGAAAACTGCAAAACGGACGAAACACTGAGTTCGTTTAAATCCAGACTAAAGCCCACTGGGTTAGAGTTGCTTATGAAACATAAGAAATGAAACATTGATCAACATCTTGATGTGTAATGTAATGTTTAAATTGTTGATTTTTGTGTTTTTATGAGGTAAAGCACTTTAAAATAAAAATTGATTTATTGATAGCAGTGAAATCTACCAATTTCCCAAAAACCAAACTGTGTGATATTTTCTTTGAGCTATGAGAGAATTATGAATAAACAAGCAGCATAGAGAGGTTACTGGCAAGACAGGAAGAAGCACAATTCCCCCGAGTTTCTTCAAAATTGGATCAGCTCTAACTGAGATCAGATCTGACAAATAGCGTTCGGATAGAACTGCTTCCGACAGCTCGCCTCTTTTTATTTAAGGAACAAAACTCGCAGAAGGTATTAAATCCCATCTATGGATATGAGAACAGGGACGCTCTGCATAATTGCTGTTCAGTTTAGGCATTTAACTGACATTTGCTCAGTTATGAACAATGAATGAATAATGACTGAACAGAGTCGGAGCGTCTGCAGACGAGAACTTTAAGATTACTTGAATTCAAATATTCAAAATTTGATCCGTCCTTCATCACGTCGTCAACAAAAACCTTGAATAATGATTACAGTTTTCGCCCTAAAGGAAAAATCTCACAGTAGGTTGTTGCATTATTACACATAACAGGTAAAAAAACAGTCTGATTACAATAAAACTTTATAGAATGATTACTGCAAAGCAAAGATCATTCCTTTGAAAAGTAATTATATCACACTATAGTTAATTGGACATTTTGGTTACATGACTTAAAATCTAGCAGTGATAAAAAAAAAACATATAATAATTAGGGCAGCATATTAGTCATTGTAAAAAAATAAATAAATAAACGACGAAAAAAATTGGCTAAAAACCTGAAATTTTGAGATTAATCTTCAAAATGTTCTTTAAAAAAAACAAGGAGTTTGAAAGGTTGAAACTTTGCTAGAACAAAACAAAGAAGTTTTTTTATTTTTCAAAGATTTTATTGTTTTTTCACAAGTTTCCATGTTTTTTCTTGCAAATTTTCATCTCATAACTTTAAAAAAATTTTCTATAATTTTTTGAGTTTTTTCTTCCAAAATTTCAACTTTTCAAACTCAGATTTAAAAAAAAAAATCTTCTAGAAAATTTCTGAGATTAAGCTGAAAATTTGTTCTTCACAAATTTTTTACTTTCACTCAGAAAATTCTTTTAAAGGAAATTTCCCCCTTCTTTTGTTTTTCATCCATCTACTATGGCCCTAATTCACAATAGGAGCCTAATTGATGCCAACGATGGTTTTGTTTTGACTCAGAAGTCAAAAGTTCATGTTGGAAAAAATCAAACAGAATTCATGCCAAAGTAATTTCATCCATATCCAATATGCAGCACATATAAAACAAAGAAACATTTTCAGGACTGAAATGTTTATATCCTCTTTAACAAATTGTCAGAAAACTTCAAAGATGCTGAAACAATGACTTCCTTTAAATCAAGGCCAAAAACCCAGTTTGATTAACAATAACTAGAACATTGATCAATATATCAGATGTATATTTAATAATGATTTTGATGATGGCATTAGAACATCTTCTAATGAGAAAAAAGGAAACAGTCACTACTGAATGATTTCAGTTGTTTTATAAATAATAAAAAGCTGGGTGTAAATAAATAACCTGCTGAGGTCGGTACCTTGCTGTTGGTAGAGCAGCAGCTTTCCTCTCTCCAGCGCCAGGTTAAGGCTGTGATCCTTCAGTCCCTTTGCATGAAGCAGCGTTCCTGAATTCTTCAAGGTTTTAAACTTCAGAGAGATGCTCTCCCTCGCTGTCCAGCTCGTTCTGGCACTCAGTCTGTAGACAAGGCTGCTTCTCCCATCAAAACGTGCCACCTCAGAAGCTGCGAAACAGAGCAAAGCAGCTTTAAAGGTTTGATTCTTTACTATTTAAATCACATTAAATACAGCAAATGATGTGGATGGTAGGACATGAATTCAAAAATACAAACAACTTAATTTGCAAAAGTTAATTTAAAGCAATATTTTAATTGAAGAGTTCAATAAGGAAATATAAAGAAGAATTTGTACTTAAACACAGTGAGTGTTTTTGCTAAATGTTTTCAGGAGTCACGCACCAGTTGGTAGATATTTCCTGCCACTCTTCCTCTGCTCCAGCCAAGCTTTTAAAACTTGTATGAGTCCTTCTGCGGACAGCTGACTTCAGCTCTTACCAAAGATTTCCAATAGAGCTCAGCAGCTTGATTTGTGCCAAATGTTTCCCTGGTTTAAGACCAAACAGCTTTTCCTTTGTTCCTGCTACACAAAAACATCCTGGTACTTTTTATGAGTCATCATTCTTTAAATTTATTATCAGGAACAACATCATCACCTCCACCATGTTTTAGAGAGAAATATTCAAAGTAAAGATGCATTTTTCACACAATTCAAGAGAAACCAGACATCCTGGCACTTAAACTCCAAGCTGCAGACCAATCTGTGTATTGGTGCATCAATGTGTGTGGATTTGTGAGTGCAGTTGGGGTTGTAATATATCTGTAGCCCAATCAAACACTTCCCAGATACAATATAACAACTCATAAATGTCACTCAGCATCAAGCTGCTGAATTTGTATCTCTTTTACTATAAAAATAAAATAAACCCTCACTGTTCATTCAGTTTTGACCTAAAACTGAATTTCTGCAGCAAGTGCATTAATCTATGTAAGCAGACAATAACTAGTGATGTTAAGCGTCTATATCTAAAACGCATCTGACACACGCGCCACTATGACATTGCAGCTCCTTGGGTATGGAACACCAATAGAGGCAAAAATTTTGTAAAATTTGATGTGTCTTCCACACAAAGTATGTTGTTAACATGCAAATGACAATCACATTATATTATATAGAGTCGTTGTGACTTTTTGTCTCATTAATTTAGTCTTAGTTTTTAGAGTGTGTTTGCTAGTTTTTATTAGTTATTATGGAGTGCCATAATTTGCCAACAACTGACATAAACTGCTTCAGTGGGGGGAAAAACAATTTCATATAAAATTGGAACATGGCATATTACATCTGTTATTTTAGTATATTTTAGTTGATAAAATATACTAAAAATGAGAAAATGCTTTCTTATTTTCATTTTTTTGTTATTTTATTAGCTTTAGTTTAGAACCTTGATGTAAATAAATCACATTCCTGGTCAATCACAGATGGATCGTTTTCATCCAATCAGAGTATTTTTTGGATGAGAAAGAACCAATCACAAACAAGAAGCCAAAATACTCCAGGAAGTGGCAGAAATTCCCCATCAAACTGTAGCATCTCAGAAAAACACAACATGATACTCTTGAATTTTGAAACCTAATAATTTGTAGTTAAGCAAACAACCTGTGCATTTCCTCAGCATGCTTTAGTTACCGTAACCACACTCACTGTATCTGCAGCCGTATATTTCCAGTCGGAGTCCGATCCGCCCGGTGGGGTTCCAGTCCAGTGGGATCAGGCGAAGGTAGCGGGCGATCACTGGCTGATCCAGTTTGTACTGGACCACAGAGTCCGCGTTGCTGTTACCTGGAAACGCCTGAAGCAACACAACTAGATGTTAGTTTTTACACACAACTTGGATGTTGTAGCAATTTTGGATTTTCCATCAGCCTGTTGATATGTGCCATGAGCGCCAGTTCATGTTTCAGCTGTTGGATGCTAGCTAGCTAACCAGCCACCAGACATCTAGGGCTGAGAGATACGAGGAAAATCTAATATCTCTATATATTTCTTGCTATATCACGATACACGATATATATCACGATATTCTTAAATGAGCTACAATGTTATTTTAAACTATAGATCCCTTGCAGCATGATTTCACCCACGCATGTTCCTGCCCCCATTTCCCTGCTAGACTTAAATGTAAGCTCATATAAAAAGGGATGCAGTGTTTATGAACTGTCTACACTAGACTAGATAACAAGGTGAGAAATAAGTTTTAACTAAGAAAAAAAATAGCGAGGGAGAAGGACGTAGGTCAGTTATGCTTGACTTTGACAAACTTAAATAGATGTGCTGTGGAATAAGGTGTATTTTGGACAGATCATCAGTAAAGCAGGTGTTTAAATTAGCTAATTTTTGAGAGTTTGAATGGTTTTTTGAGTTGTTCTTCACCTGTTTTTGGTCGTTATTTTTCACTTTGCTGTGGCAAACTGCAGCCGCTGCAATTTCTGAAAGTAATCAATAAAAACTGGACTATACAGCAGTAAAACCAACTGACCAAACGTGCTGGAGGTCTGCTTGGGTTGCTAGGTAACGGGAGGAACTCAGCTGGGGTTGCTAGGTGACAGGCAAGCCTTGCTGATTCATTGCAGACATTTTTGAAACGGCTCATTTTCTAGACACCAAAAAACTTTAACTTTTTTCTTTTTATAATCAGTAGAAACCCAAATGGATGTATGGAGATGTTCAAAATGTGAATTTTGCATCGATAACTCGTCAGTTCAAAGAGATTAAACTATTGTACCGGTTCTATCATTTGGTGTAGACATAAAGTCTCCCCAACGCTCAGCCTTGAGCCAACCATCTGCATTCTCCAACTTTGAACTAACAGGCCATTGATCCCACCTGCTGATAACGCCTCTCCCTCTCTGTCCAGTGATCAATAACCCTAGGATCCCATTTTGTGTCTGTACTGAGCCTCTGTTAAAAGACTAATAGCTTCCATTTTCCCCCAATCAGCCGCCTTTGAAAATCCAGCAAGATTGCCTGTGTGACAGTTCCCCACAGAGAAACGCCTTATTTCGAGACGAATCCCCTAAAGACCAAACCGACTCTGACAAAAAGTTAACAGTTGGATTTTTGGATGCAAGCATTTGAATGCATTCGCTTTGCTCCATCTACTGAACAGCTTGTGACTTTGTCAGTGTGTGTGTGTGTAGGTGTGTGTGTGTGTGTGTGTGTGTGTGTTTGTTAGCTGATGAGCCTTTGTGAGCGCGATTAGCTTCTCTGGAGCTGCATAATTGTGATCTCATTGCTTTGAAGGGTTGAGCCTGCTGGGCAGCTGAGCGTTAAGCTCAACAAATGGCTCAGTTTCCTTTCCTGCTGAGGATGCCGAAGAACACGCCATCTCGTTTACTCGCCTGAGGACCTTTAGAAATATGAGCTACTTCTGACAAGCTTTCAGTCAGGGGAGGAGAAACAGAGATGAAGGAAGGATGAAACTTTAAAAAAAAAAGGACGGGAGGATGGAGGGATTAACAACAGAGCAACTGGGGGTGAAGAAGTTCTTAATAAAAATATTATAACTTTAAAATCTTTCATGAAGTCTACAGGAAAAATTGCTGAATCAGGCGCAGCGACAAGTTTTAGCAAAAAACATTCATGCAGTGTAGCTTGTAGGCCTGGACAATATGGCTGAAAACCTATCACTTATCACAAAATACGGTCGATAATAATTGATTAGTTAATTATTTTAAATATCCAAAATACTGCCATAGTCCTCTTTTATTCTGTTTTTGTTTTTTTTAAGCAGCTATGAGGCATTGTGGTGAAACTTTAAACTGCTGCTGTGCAAATTAACAGGTAGTTGCTAGGTAACCAAGGAATTAAATAGTTGCTAGGTAACCAAAGAGCGATATGGTTGCTAGGTAACCAAAGAGTGAGATAGTTGCTAGGTAACCAGAGAGTTAGTTGATTCCACCAACTTTGTTTAGCTGGTTGTGAACGGTGGAGCGGCGAAAGCCTTTCCTCCGCCTACATTCCCCAGAATGTTGTGGGTGAATATTCTGTCAGCATGTTTGACTGAGGGAAACATTTTACAGCCAAAACAATGACAGTATTTTTATATCATATTTTGCTATGCAAAATTCAATTTGTAAAAATAATTTTGCACTTCCATTTTGATTTCTACTGCTTCTAAAAACAGCCAAAACACTGAAAAAAACCCAGCAGATTTTTGTCAATGCATTGATGTGTTTTGGTGCTTGGAAAATGAGCCACTTCGAAATCTTTTTCAATGTAATATTACAAATCAGCAGGCACACATTAAATGGGCATTGCATTGTCACCTAGCAACCCCACCCTGTCATCTAGCAACCCACGCTGAGTTCCAGTACATTTGGTCAGCTGGTTTTATCACTGATAAATTTTTTGTTGTTGACTTACCATCCAGAAACTACCTGCTGCATTCTTGTTGGTTGTGCAGGAGGCTCCACTTCTGCTTTTCAAAGGTGTACGGTTGTATAATTGCACGTCTGTCTGCAGCCAATTTCAGGTGCGTAAATGTTGAGTTGGGGATGTGACCAGCAGGAGCTTATTTAAATGTAAAGTGACAAGATGTCCTAAAACAGCTCAAAATACTTACTAACTTACTAAGAATGATTTTGTGTAAAAAAAAATGTAATGAACATGTTTTGTTTAAGCCATAAACCTCTCCTAATTTGTTTAAGGAAGCCTAACAGATCACCTTTAATTTTACCAGAAAGTTGGTTGCTTACTATGATGTCAGTATTCTTTTTTTATGCTATAACCATATGGCTGAAAAAGGTTCAAATAATTTTTTTAATAATGTACTTAGCTGTAAAGTAGTGTAAAGTGAAGGTAGTGATAAAGTCTTCAGTACTTCAGAAAAGTAAAACTCAGATGATTTATTTTTCCTCATTGAGGATAAATCTGAGTCAGGAGGAATCTGTGACTGAAGCAGCTGTTTTTACAGTCAAACTCGCACCTTTTCTGTGACACTAAGCCACCCTGACTAATACATGCAGATTTAAGCTCAATCTGGCAGCTGTTGAGGAAGCACCGCCTCACGCGCTGAGTGTCAAACCAACTCGTTTTAACGCTGAAGAAATCATACCTTCATTTTCAGGTGATGTGTCCTGGAGAGAGTTTATGTTCTTCACACGGTGCAAAAATCTTCTTTGCAAGTCTGAATTACAAGTCGCGCCACAGGCGGATATAGTTTGAAGACGGGTGTTCCCTTTCTTCTTAAAAGGAAAAAAAGGACGCCTGGAAGTTTCCCAAATAACAAATCAAATAGTAATCGAACTGCTGCACACGTATTTACAGAAAGTTATCTTCTCTAACTCTAAAAGGTGACTTATTATGCTTCTTTGAACAGGTAAAGATATACAAAAAGTTTATTACATTCTTTGCACAAAATCCTTCTTAGATAAAGAAATTTTGAGTATTTTGAACTGATTTCAGAATGAGTCGTTTTAGGGCGTATTGTCATTTTAATCTAAATAAGCTGCTGCTGGCCACGCCCCCAAACTCATCATTAACACACCTGAAAATGGAGGCGCAATTATACAACTGCACATCTTTGAAAAGCAGAAGTAGGGCCTCCTGCACAAATAAGAAGAATGCATCAAGTGGTTTCTTGATGGTAAGTCAACAACAAAACTGTTGTCTTTTCCAGCAGCCTTTGTACAGCGGTGAAACCAGCAGACCAAACACGCTGGAACTGTTGCTAAGTAACAGGCGTGGGGTTGCAAGGTAACGGCTGATTTGTAACATGCCATTCTGAAGGTTTTTGAAATGACTCATTTTCCAGACACCAAAAACAGATGGGTGTTGGCTTTTTTTTAAGGCATTTTGGTCGTTTTGAGAAGCAGTTGAAAACCAAATGGAAGTACAAAAACCTTCAAAATGTGAATTTTGCTTTGATACGTCCCCTTTAAAGTTGTTTCCTGATTAGGGACAAGCATTTTGAGCTCGAAATATGATGAACCTGTCGGTTATGTTTGTAAACAAATGAACAGTTGTACTCGGTGAGGAATCAACATGATACTTTTGTCCCTGCTTGCACTGTCTTCTAGCTGCAGATTTATATTTCCAGCTCAGTCCTGACACCATTATGTAGACAGACTCAGTGAACGTGTTAGTTAGGGTTCACTCAGCAACTCTCTGGAAGACGCATTGGGAACGGACACCTTTGCTGCCGCAGGAATTAAACCTGTGACATTTTGTATGGCAGGCAGTGTCGACCTCCAATAAGCAGAAGTTAAATTATCTGACAGCAGCCAGATATGATCACACTGCCTGTGGGTTTCCTTACGGCTCAGTTTGCTGTTAACATTTAGAGAATGTGTTTGGTTCACCATGTGTTACTAATTACAAATATCAAACTTCTTTTGTCAACTCAGAATTCAAAAGGTGTTTTAGTGTGACTTGATTAATTTATGTAGAAGTCTGGATTCCAGGCTGAATGGTGGAACAGTGAGAGTAAGGATGGGCAACATGGCTGAAGAATAGAATCTACAATTTGTTTTATACCTGAATTTCTCAAAATTCAGACTTTTGATTTAGGAATTCTGAGATTAAACTCAGAATTCTGTGATTAAAATAAAAAAAATTTAGAATCTCAGAATTCGGATATTAAAGACAGCATTCTAAAAAAGTCAGAATTTTATGATTAAAATCAAAATTCTGACATTTGATGTCAGATTTCTGACATCAAAATCTAAGAATTTCAAAGTTCTGAGGTTAAAGTCACAATTCTGTTTATGATTTCAGAATTTTGAAATCCAAAGTCAGAATCCTCACTTTAATCTCAGTATCCTGACTTTAATTTCAGAATCCTGACCTTAATCTCAAAATCCCGATTTTAATCTCTTAATCCTGATTTTAATCTCAGAATCCCGACTTTAATCTCTTAATCCTGACCTTAATCTCAGAATCCCGACTTTAATCTCTTAATCCTGACCTTAATCTCAGAATCCCGACTTTAATCTCTTAATCCTGACCTTAATCTCAGAATCCCGACTTTAATCTCTTAATCCTGACCTTAATCTCAGAAACCTGACCTTAATCTCAGAATCCTGACCTTAATCTCAGAAACCTGACCTTAATCTCAGAATTCTGACCTTAATGCTCATTCGTGAGTCGTTACAAACCTTACCCCCAAGCTGTCCTCCTGCCGGTGTTGCCTCCAGTTGTGTCCCGTGTCGCTGAACATCAGCAGGTAGGACGTCAGCCAATCAGAGCTGCCGTAGCGGCCCTGCGTTGCCACGGCGGTGATCTGGGTTCGTCTCTGCAGATCCACCTCCAACCACTGGTACTTATCTGACCACAGAGGAGACCAGCCGCCAGCTCCTGGACAAGTTACACACAAAAACAACAATTCAGTTCAGATTCTTTCATCCAGTTTCAGACACAGTCATGAAGTAAAGATATTTATTGAGTTTGAATTCAATGACTTTAAAATCTGCAGCACACACTGTGTTGAGATTTTGCTGCGCTGGTCTTCAGCTCAGTATTCTTATTCTGGGAAGCCACCCGAGCTGTTTACAAAGCTCCACATTTAATCCACAAGCCACCAGGACTGAGCACAACGTGGTTCAGAATAACTGGAAATCGTGTCTATTCACATTTCCACGCCGATATGATAGCAGTCACCGAGCTGCAACATTTGTCCTCTGCACAGCGATTAGCAGAACACGGTCGAGCCTCTGGAGGGAAACGCGCCTCAGTTCATCCTGACAGCAGCTGGAGCAACAGCTGGAGAGGGCATCCAGCTATGCATGAGGTTTGTTCACACCGTGTTCGCAGTGTAGGCTGCCAAAAATCCCATTAAAACTAAAGGAAGTGTGAAACGAGAATACACTGGTATGATTTTTGTTGGAATAAAGCACCCAATCAGGTTATTTTTTTAAATCTCAAGAGTACCACTTAATATTTTAGCATAAAAATGTCAAATATACACATTCTCATTTATTGAATATGACTATTGACATTAAATTAAATAGCTGACAAGGAAAATTCGTAAAAAAGAAAAGTATTTGATAAAAATCTACTCAAGTCCTGAGTAACTGATCAAATTATCAGTCATTTAGTATTTAAAAATTACATAATTAGACAGACCAAAATATAAAGTTAAACTGAATTTTTGACAATAATTCAGTTAAGTAATAAAAATAATAAAATCAGGCAAAAGAAAATTTTCCAAATCAGTTATTTAAATAAAAAACTAATAAAACTTTAACAAAAAACCGCAGGTGTGTGTCTGGTGAATTTTTGGTTAAAACATGTTTGTTTTTCATTCAGTGGGTAGAAAATCCAGATATTTTACTCAAGTAAAAGTAAAAAAGTATACCAAAGTAAAAACACTCCTAAATGTACATTCTTTTTCAAAAACATTACTCAAGTAAATGTAATTGAGTAAATGTAACTAGTTACTGCCTCACTATGAGTACAATGAAACGTAGTGAAGTTTGTTTTCTTTTAAGACAAAAACAAAAATCTTCTTATGATACTTGTTCTTCTTTTCAGCTCATGTTTTATTAGACAAGTTTCTTAATTGTTTGTTTTGTTACTGTGTTTGTAATTTTATTTTATCAACAGGTCTCAAATAAAGAAATACACATACAGCTCTGGAAAAAATTAAGAAACCTCTTAAAATGATCAGTTTCTCTGATTTTACTTTGTATATGTTTGAGTGAAATGAACATTGTTATTTTATTCTATAAACTACTGATAACATGACTATGAAAGTCCAAGCAAAGATTTTGTATTTATTTGCAGAAAATGGTCAAAATAATAAAAAAGATGCAGCGCTTTCAGACCTCAAATAATGCAAAGAAAACAAGTTTATGTTCATTTAGAAACAAGAATACCAATGTTTTAACTAAGGAAGAGTTCATAAATCAACATCTGGTGGAATAACCAGGAGGTTTTTAATGGGTTCAGTGCTGTGGACTCTTCATTCACATTTCTTGTTGACATCATGAATATATGTGTCTCTAGAAATGTACATGATTTTTAAAGTTTTTTTCTCTTTTTACTTCAAATTGTGATCATGGTTTGGTTGATTTACATAATAAATCCACACTACTGAGATGCAAAGCAATAACTTTTGTCAATATGAAAAACAAATACAAGCAGTTTTCTTTTTTCCCTTTTGAATAAAAACATTTTCACATGTTGAAAACATGAAACAATAGCTTTTCAACGGAAGAAGCTTTGTCTCAGATTCTTTTCTTCTCTTTCCTGCTCATTATGGCATCTTCTAAAGGTCAAAGCTAATAAGCAGCTCAGTTAAAGACATAGACACTGACAGCTCAAGTGAAGAGCACAGACAGGCCGACCTTTACTCATTACAGCCGAACTGGAGACGACAGACGCCGAAAAGAAAGAGGATGAGAGCGTGACAAAGAGAAGAGGATCAACCTACGGCTACAGAAACGAGGAAAGGGTCAACATTACCCTGATGAGCAACACCTGAGGGATGAGTAGAGTCTGGTGAATTTATTCAGCAGCTGTGGCAGAATAACTCTTTCCCCATAAACATTCTACCTTTTGTCAGACATTTTATTTTTTTAAGCTCCTGGTGGGAGAAAATCTTTGCTTCAGTAACTGCTTGTAATGACTCCAAAGCATTTGAATGACTCTTTGCGGTAATTGAGGTTAAAGACGGGTCAGGAGGATTAAAGAGCTGGTCTGCTGGACGTTCAAATTACCTCATTACCTCAGCAAATCGACTAATATCAAGACTCTGAACGGAGGCTAAGCTAGCTAAGCTAGCACTCAGAGAGGCAGGTGGCAAAACTTTACTAAACATCTGAGAGAAATTTGATTTAAACAAATCAAAACACCACAGATTATAAATGATTTTAACTTCTAGCTCATGAAGTTAGAAGTTAACTGAATGAGGTCACTGACTTTTACTTTAACCTTTTGTAATCTGAATATTTCAATGTTATTCTGATGCTTTTTAGGAAACGCAAAAAAAAAAAAAAAATAATAATAATAACCCGGTTCAAGCATGCTTGTTTCTGCACAGATTAATTAATTGGTTATAGCTCATCATATAGATAAATAGTTTCCAAATTAAAATCATGCTTTTGGTCAAAAAACAAGCACGTAGATGTTTTATTTATTTATGCTATAGATGTTAAAATAACACAAACAATAAAACAACCCTTAACAAACTTGAAAACAAAAGTTCACCTGCTACCTTGAAAATAAAATTAAAGTCAACTAGAAAATTACTTTGGGTTTAACGCAGACATTAATGTTCGTAAAGTAAATTCAACAAGAGGCGTCTAATCATTGCTTTTAAGTTCTGGTAGCTCATTAATCTTCAAATGAATTCTCATTAGGTATTTTACAAAATATTCCACTCAGGAACACAACTCAAGCAATTTGAAAATAGATTTTCCTCAACCATTGCTAACTGATGGATGAGTTAAAACAAATATTTGCCTTAAAACATACAATAGGCATGTCAAAGTAATACACATCCACCTCACTACAACACAAGACACAACAACATGCCACTAAGTACCTGGGGAATAGTCTCCACTTTTTCAGTTTCCTTTAGGCACTTGGCCTGTTTTTACTTTCAATCCAAATATGCTACAGTTCAGCTTAGGCTTCTAGGCAACGGGCGGAATTCCACTGGGGTTGCTAGGTAACGCGTGGAAATTCCACTGGGGTTGCTAGGCAACGGGCGGAATTCCACTGGGGTTGCTAGGTAATGGTATGGTTGGGCAGTGTGGAAGGTTTTGGAAACCTCTCATTTTCCAGACACCAGAAAACATTAACTTACTAGCAAAAAACCGCTGGATGGGTTTTCTTAATCAATTCAGCTATTTTTTTTTTGTTTTGTTTTGAAGCTCTAGAAACCCAAATGGAAGCATAAAATTTGCAAAGTGTGAATTTATCCACCACATATGTGATCCCCAAGAAGTATATTTTATTGGAAAATTGTTGAGCGGTGAGAAAATGTTCCAGGTCAGGGTAACTCAAGGACTGATGTAAAACACTAACAGCATCTGATGCACTTGGAGCTAAACTTACACATGAGTTTGCTTTCCCACGCTCCCAAACCTGCTGCCATTACAAGTCATAATCAATCGCTAACACCACCAGTTCTTGGCCTGCGTCCTAGCACAGAGCCAGGAGGAAACATCCAAAATAACACTGCTTTAATGCTTTCATGGTACCCCAAATAAATACACACAGAATCAGTTGCAGTGACACATTTACTTACAGGAGAGGTTGCACTAATTATAGGAAAACTTAGTGTAGCCTCAGTATCTAACCTATATTTTTTACACTACTTTAATTTGCTTCAAAGGTTGTTTTTTTTTCTAACAGGCAGAGGCGGGTAAAGAACCAAAAACAGAACTCAAGTAAGAGTAGCACTACTTCAACATATGTTTATTGAAGCAAAATTAAAAAGTAGCCAACCAAGAAATTACTTAAGAATAAAAAATATTTGGTAAAAAGTTTAAGTACTGAGTAACTGATCGAATTATCGAACATTTAATATTTAAAAATTACATAATGAGATGGACCAAAATATAGTTAATTTGAAATTTAGGTAATTTAAGGACCAAAATTACAATAATTCATATAAATAACAACAAATAACAAAATCAGGCCAAATAACATTTTTACCCTAGCCCATAGTAGATAGTTAAAAAAAATAGGACTAAATTTCCACAGAGATATTTTCTAAAAAGGAAAAAAAATTTAGTATCACATTTTTGAGTAGAAAATTTGGTACTCAGAAATATCCAAGTTTTTTTCTTTTAGAAAATGTCTAAGGATCGTCCTAAAATTTTTAAAAAATTCTAGCAAAGTTTCAACTTTTCAATCTCAGAAATTTCCTTGTTTTTTCTAGAACATTTCTGAGATTAATCTCAAAATTTCGGATTTTTTTCGAGCAAATTTTGAAACTGAAATTTCAGGGATTTTATGCACATGAACAATGTGAATATGATGCATCAAATTAGGAAATTAAAAAGAAAAAAATATAACCAAAGTCAGCTGAATCTAAAGAGACAAACTGAGAAGGTTTGGAAGTAGCTTATATGTGAAGTTTAATAAAGAGGATTATAACCCGAGTGGTAAAGTTACTTCATGCAGGACAGAAAACCCATAGAGTGGGTCACTAGAGCAGCAAGTCTGTTAAAGGTACGGTGAACGCTGCTTCAGGCTCCGACTACAGCATAAAATCAGGACTGGCCCATTGAGACGCCGAGCATTCTGGGAATTTCACAGGCAGAAATGCATGATGGGAATCAGACGAAGCTGGAGGTTATGAAGAAAAACGCAGAGAAGTTTGTTTCAACAACACAATTGTTAATTACTGAATGGAAATTCAATAATTTACGTCCTGATTAATATTTTTTTAAAGGCAGTTTTGTTTACAGACTTCATAATCTATTTCATTTGTGTGGTTTTTATTTCCATTTTATCTACTGTTTTGGGTCTTTTATTTTTTGATTATTTAAATTTTTATTCCAGTTAAAGTGTTAAATGTTCCTTACAAAATTAGAGCGTATTAATCTTTGAGAATTAATTAATTAATTGCAATAATTTCTGAGATAGTTTATCATCCAGCAAAATTTGTTGTTAAATCTGACATTCAATAATGGTTTTATTTTGACATAGTTAGTCAGATTTAATCAGTGATTCACTAAATTGAGTAAAAAATATTATCAATGTTTATGTTTATCAACCTTCGATATGCATTTATAGCTATTTATTTCATTATTGTGACTAAACAAGCTGCACAGAAACAGATATCTTACGTTACGATATTTTCTCTGGGATTATCCAAACAAGATATTTTTATTTTCCTGAATTCACAGAGAGGAATTTTAAAGCAGTACTGAAAGAAACCCTGGATAATTTGTTTTTAGTTGGATTTCGTGAAGACATGAGGTGATATTTACCAGAATAATTAGATTTGTGGTGCGTCTGACTACCTGGGATTAAGAGGATTTCTGTGTAATCTCAGCAGAAAACGTGATTAAGAGGGGAATCTGGGGAAGCAGAGGCGGCGCATAAACATCACACCAAGATCAATACCTGATTCTACGGCTTACATCGCCTTCGTCATTTAAACCTAGAGGCCATGTTAATGTTACACTGGCTTTTTAAATCTAAATTAGCGCTTCCAGAAATTGATTGGTGATCACTCTATGTGTTTGAAGCCTGTTGCAGAATAATTAAACTGGTTTAAAGGAACAACGGCCCAGTTAACTTGTTAAAACGACCATTAACATTTACCTATAAATGTTAAATGTTGTCATTAACATTTAGCTATGAGGCAGAATTAAGTAATCTCCATATTTTCTCTCCAATTCACGCAAGATTAGGCTGTAATTATGATTAAAGTGTGTTACGGCAGCGTACTATCAGCAATTTTCAGAGTCATAGAGTAAAATCTCAGGTGAAAAAGTCACAAAAAATACATTTAAATTACCTGATTTTCCGTTTTTATTCAGTCGTCAGGTTTTGTCTTAAAGAAGAAAAGCTTTTCTAAAACATTTAGACTTCTGCTGCTGCGGATGTGACACGCTGCTGCTTGATGATTTATCGAAGGGAACAAGAAAATGTGTTCCTCTGAACTGGTACAAGAAGGACCGGTAATAATCTATTAACCTCTCTGACCCTCTAGGACCAGACTCTAGAAGTAGCCATGATCTTCAGCCAGACAGGCCAATAACTCAAAATCTAAAGGGATCAAAGTGACCCGACGTGCGGCACCAACCTCAGGAAACATAATGAAAACATTCCTTAAAGAAATAAACTGATTTATGGGAAAAACCTGACCGAATTTAGAGTCTGTGACATCAAATCTGCTAAATATGCAAATCTCCTTTAGTCAGCTGGAAATGAGCCAACAAGTTGTACTTTCTTTGAAGGTTTCTGCTATTCATCTTCCCAGAACTGAGCAGGAAGCTGTTCAGGTTCAGACTCTGTTAAACAAACTGAACTGTGAAACAAATAACATGAGATGCTTTGGTTTTCAGTTGCAAATCCTGCAGATAAGTGTTTGTATCCTCACACACCATTCTGTGTTTTTGCATTGGGATACAAATCCAGAAGGCTTTGGGTAAATAATCCTGCTGCACCGGCTCTCTGTGCATCCTACAGCGAAGTGTAATTCAGAAAGAGCAAACCTCAGACAAACAGACACAGTTTGTGAAGTTCGCTGCGCATTTGATGAGGCAACAAACTAGACAAAAACAATTTGACCGAGTCATACATCAGGGCTGGAGGGCGGCGTATTACGGTGTAGATCAGTCGGTCCTGGAGGGCCGGCGTCCTGCATGTCTTAGTTCTTTCCCTGGTTTAACGCATCTGGATCAAATGATGTTACAACCAGCAGGGAGAGAACTGCAACAAGCAGGATGCCGCCGGCTGTGATGCCCACCGACTGCGGGCATCACTTGTGTAGATCTTTAAATAGAACATTTGCAATAAAAAATTAATAAAAAATTATTAGGTTAATCTCAGAAATTTCCTAGAAAAAAAACTTGGAAATTTCTGAATTCTAAAAGTAAAAAATTTGAGAAAAACTTTTTAAAAAATTCATTTTTCTTTCAGGAGAATTTCTGAGATTAAATTCAAAATTTCAAGTTTTTTCTAGCAATTTTTTTTTACTTTTCAAACCCAGAATTTTCTGTTTTTCCTCTAGAAAATTCTTGAGAATGAACTGAAAATTTCTTTTTTGGGGGAAAATTTCTGAGATCAATCTCAAAATTTCTGCCCACCGACTACAAAATTTCTACAAAATTTCTGAGATTAATCTTAAAATTTCTGAGATTTTTTGTGGAAATTCACTCCTTTTTTAAAATTGTCCTAATACATTGGCGTACTTCACCAGTCATTATGTAACCTTAAATAATTCACAATACGCTAATTTAAAATATTTTATTGCTTTATTCTACATCTATTTGACGTATTTCATAGAAAACACATGCAGGTGTGTTTGTTTCTCTGTCTGTGGAAACATATTTAACATTTACAGACACATTTTGGGTCTAACAAAGTCCCAAAAACGTTGAAAAGACTGAAAACTCTCTGCTGGTTGTGTGCGTTCTTCCTTTTCTTGCTCGTGGCAAAAACAAATGGTTAGCATAATGAGAGCAGGTTGGTCTTTAAACCAGAGTCTTCTGCTGGAGGGCCGCGGCTGACCTCTGACTCCGGCCTTCATCCGTCTCTTCGGGCCATCGGCTCGGTTAAAGGAGCCGCTCTCTCAACTGTTCTGGGTCCCGAGACGCATGAATTATTCACCTTCACAGATGCAAGGCAGCTGCTTCACAAATTGTACATGCACAGAGGGATGCGGCGCTGCGAGCTGCAGCAGGAGATTAAAGGCCAAAGTGTGTGAGCTGTCCAACCAGGACACGTCCACATATGGGGACAAAATCACAAATCCAGGACAGTCCATGATCTCAAACATCCTCCTGGCTCCTTTACATCTAGCAGTTTGTCCATGTTTTGTCATCAACAGCTGTTATTCAAAAGTCAACTAGACAAGGATTTAGTTCTCAGTTTATATGGCAGCATTTCAGTGACAACACAGATAGAAATCAAAAAGGAGGAGTAAATTTCTGGCAAAAAACTCTGAAACTTTCAGATTAATCTCAGAAATTCTCTAGAAAAAACATGAGCATTTCTGAGTTTCTTGTTGGCTGTGCAGAAGGCTCCACTTCTGCTTTTCAAACATGTACGGTTTTATAATTGTCATCTGTTTGCAGTCATTTTCACATGCAAGAGTAAATGTTAAGTTTGGGGGAGCGGCCAGAAGCCTATTTCGATTCAAAGTGACAGAGAGGAGCTCAAAATATCAAAATCTAATTTTTTAAGAATGATTTTGTAGAAAAACTCAAATGAACATGTTTTGTGTAGACCATAGACGTATCCTAATCTGTTCAAGGAAGCAAAATAGGTCACCTTTGAGTCACTGTCAGCAACTGAGCTCAATAAATGGGGAAAGTTGCAGAGTGGCCTCCTTAAAGAAGCTTCCAAACAAACCCTTCACAAAGCCGCATCAGCATCCAGCAGAGTTCAGGCTGGATTTTCCCCCTGCTGTTCATGAATCACAACTCAGTTTCATTCCCTTCAGAGATGAGACAGCACTACGGTGTTTTTGAAGTACTAGTCTAATAAAGTTTCTATGAATTCCTCCGTGCAACACGAACGTTTAGCAGTGACAGTCTGCCGTAGTATCAATCTGCACGCCAGCCTCTCCGTCCCAGGGAGCGACCGCTCGGGGTGCGCGCCTGCAGTTTAGCTTTGTCTTTCATGTTTTGTCCTCAGCATCCTGGGAAAAGGCACACACACTCTCCGTCTGCACCGCTGGGAAAACGCACAACTGCAGCCAAACAAAACAGAACACATCTGAGGTGAAAAGCACAGATTCAGTCAAGGTGCATTGGCTTTTCCACACTCTGCTCCGAGCACTGCACAGGCCTGAAGGTTGCTTCTTTAAAATTGATCCCAACAACCGGCTGAGGCACAGAAACTGTAAAGTGGCACAGATCTCTGTAGTTCTACATATCATCCTCACACAAATGTGAAAAAAACAAAACAAACAAACAGGAAATTCAGCCCTTTGGGACTAAAACTTTAGAAAAATCAGGAATGATTACTATATTTTCCGGACTGTAGAGCGCACCTCACTATAAGCCGCACCTACAAATTATTTGAAAGAAACTGGAAATGTACATATATAAGCCGCTGGTATCTCTCAGTTTTCCATAAGGACCCGTCCTAATAAATCTGATGGATATATTAAGGACAAAGCCCTCCGTCTCCAAAGCCGAACCATTTATTCATTCACGCCAAGTTTACGTGCAGCGGCTCTATGTCCCTCCTGTACTGCCAGATTGATAGCCTTCAACTTAAAGCGGCATCATATGAGTTTGAAGAAATTTCTCGCCAGCATATGCTTGTTCTAAATGAAAATTAGCACTTTCTTCTTTGATTTCCAATTTTGACTTCCAATGATTCACTTCCTGCTAAAGAGCGCCCCCTGGCGGTTGAAGAAAAATCCACAGAAAAGCCGCACCGGGCTGCAAGCCGTATGGCTCAAAACGTGGGGAAAATAGTAGCGGCTTATAGTCCAAATAATACGGTACTTGTTTCAAAAGATATTCTTGATAACAAAACAGAAACTTAAAAGAGGGTTTTACATGCAGTTAATATGAAAACATCAGTTCTTCAGTTATTACAGCTAAAACCTCCTGATCACTGTTTTAAATCTGTGATCAGTAGTGATGACCTCTGACCTGAACCTTCAGATTCATATAAAAACAGTTACAAGTTCAGCCTTTTTCACCTAAAAACATTTCCAGGATTAAATATTGAGAGAAACTCAAGTTTTTAAAGTTTACTGCTGCAGTGTTATCACAAATCTAAGTGATTTGTTTATAAAAGAGTATATATATATTAACTTAGAGTAAATTAGTTTAAGTTAAAGATCTACTGTTGTCATAGCAACCTTCCGGACCCCTCAGGTCTTCCAAACATGGAGAAGCCGCATTCAGCTTCTATTAACCACAAATCTGGAACAAACTTCCAAAAAAAACAGCAAAACAGCCGAAACACCGAGTTCCCTTAAATCAACCCAGTTATAGCTACTTTTGATAGTATTGATGATTTTGATCATTTTTATTGAGTGTTTCACAAGTATAAGGTAAAGCACTTTGAGCTGCCGAGTTGGATACAAATAAACTTGAAGTTGTAAGATAAATAAATATTGGTAACTGATCGAAAAATCTACCTATTTTTAATCTTTTCTTTGCATATTTTTTATGTTAAAAACAAAAAGTTTTCATCATCCACCTTAATTTCTATTCAAAGTTTAAACATGTTCCTAATGGAAACATTTTAAATAAATAAGCACTACATTCTTATCTACTAAAAAAGATTAAACTCACAGGAAAATACATGTTTTTTTTTTTCAACCTATTCAGTGCTGCATATAAATAGTCTCTCCCACATTTTGTAACAATCTCAGTCTGATTCATTCTGCTTATTTAATGAAATAAAATGCCTTATGGTTTTACACTGCAGGTAGCTGAGGCGACCATTCTCACTCAGAAAGAGAGAAATTGTGTTTCCACTCGAGTAAAACACAAAAGAATTTACATTTTTCTTCAAAAGCATACAGTGTACTTATTAAAAAGGCAGCCACTGAGCGTAAAATACAGACTTTTTGCCCTGTTTACGTGAGCCGTGAAGTTAACTGCATGGTGCAGCTTTTCATTAAAATGCACCCGAGAGGTCGGGTCACATTAATGCAAATCAATTTATCTGTTTGTTTGGGTTTTTTTGTTTTTAATTTTGTTTACAATGGAGATTGAAGTCTGTGAGTTTAAAGCAGTTGGAAGGGAACAGGGCCTAATTAATGACTTCATTCCCTGAGAACATTTTCAAATTGTGTCCATTACTGCGATGTAACAACACAGAGAAAGTTCTACACAACTGTGAAGAGGAAGAAAAAGTTTTCTGAATTTTTTCGCAGCAAAAAGTGTTGAATGCAAATTTGTTTGGTACGGAAGCATTTAGCTGCCATTACTAGGACAAAAAACAAAAAAGTTGGTAAAATAATACATTTTCTGATGGTAATTAGATGTAAAACAAGAACTTTTCTAATTATAACAAGAAAGATTTTTGTTATATCTACAGCTGCACCGATCCACTTTCTTCACTTACGATATAGATATCAATATCTGAGGATTAGTATCGGCTGATACCAATTCAACACAAAATAATGGTGCAGAACTGACTTAAAATGTTTTCTTATTTAAAACACAGAAATAAATATATTTTAAAAATTATAATAAAAATCTGAAAGTGACAAGAACTACAGGTTGATTGGCCAAATATGTAAAAATAAACTGAAACAAACTTTCTTTCAAATGATTCAGAAACTTCAGTTAGGAATTATAAATATAATGTAAAATAAATAGTAAAGCGTGACATCACTCTGAACATGAAGCATACAGTTAGGCTGCGTAGATACGCCCTTATGGATGGGGAACATTGTCATTGATACTTGATCTAGAATTGTTTTCCGTACTGGGATGAATTCATATTTCTAATTTTTGTACTTTGCATGTATGTGTTTAATTCAGATTCCAATGAAACACATTGACAAGTGAAAAGTTAAAGGGGTGTAGAAACTTTTGGAAGGCATTAAAAGTCTGACAATTTAATTTATTAAAGCTACAGCTTGTGATATTTATCCTAATAAAGCGTTTGAAAGCAGAATGTTTTATGTTGTGTTAGTATGGCTGCCCTCTCCTGAATTACATCAGTGCTGAAAGTCTGTAGAGACAAATAACTTTTCCCAAACTAGGGTCTGGCAGAGCGTTGCAGCTTGGTTCAGAAACCGCTCACCTTCTCTTCTGTTGACTTTGGCGAAGCCCGGTCCGTGACTGGTCGACAGCTGAGAGGAGCTCCTGAAGGACGACGGCGGCAGATTGGACACCAGAGGGTTGTCACAAACCTCTGCCGACCAATCACACAAGCCAGAAAAGACAGAAGAAACACAAATCAGTATTTAGCATTTAAAAAAATCATTTCATGAAACTTACAGGGCAACAGGAGATGATTAGGGCCACAGGAAAAAGAAAAATCTGACTCTAATCTCAGAAATCTGAAATTTGTTTTTCCTCAGAATTTTGACACTAATTTCACAATTTTGACTGTAATCTCAGAATTTTGACTTTAATTACAGAATTAGATTTTTTTTCCCCCTCAGAATTCTGACAAATTGAATTCTGACTTTAAATTCTGACTTTTTTTCTCAGACTTTCTCAGATTTTGGACTTTTTTCCTCAGAATTCTGACTTTAATCTCAGAATTCCGATGTTTTATCCGCAAAATTTAGATTTTTTTCTTCTCAGATTTCCAACTTTTTTCCTCAGAATTCTGACTGTTGATTTCAGTAACTAGCATAAAGTGAAAATTCTGAGAAAAAACTTTCACGGCTACAATGTGAAATGCTTTTTTTATTTATTTATTTCGCCAATGATTGCCGGTGGATGAATAACGATTTCTTGCTGCACAAAGTAAAACACATTTTCAACAAGTAACACAAAATGATCTTTGGTCAAAGTTTAGCAAATTATTGTGTAGAAAACAGACAAAAGGGCAAAACGGAGGAAAAGTTGATGTATGAATCAGAATAACGTAAACTGTAGGTAATCCTTCATTACCTGTAGTAATTCTAATTAACTAAAAAAGGTTTCAACACTATTTACCAAGTTTTGAGAATAGAATAACATTTGTCTCTGGAGCTCTACTCAGTAATCGCTACTAGTTAATTGTTTATTTTGTTCAAAAATACGTTAAAGCAACGCAACATAGTGAAAAGAAAACTAGAGTAGAAGAGCTGAACTTTACTGCTGAAACTCGCATTATTGTTCCTCCTGGAGCTGCAGCCAAGGGAAGGTGAGATAAGGTGAGTTTGGCGAATGAGTCACGTCTCACACACACACACACACACCCCCACGCACGTAAAGAAGATCCACTGATGGGTGAAATGAAGAAAGGAGTTGCTGGTGTCTCTGCTTTACTTAAAGACAGCAGCAATAAATGCCCAGATGACGCACTGAGCCAAACTCCTCTGCTTTTCTGCTCATATTTTATTCCTTCTTCAATTAACTCCAGGCTTCCTCCTCTGTTCCCCCCCCAAAGACATACAGCGACCTCTGACCTCTGTTTGTTTTTTACAACACGTTTTGAATCAATAATAGATTAAATATTGGTGATATGACAATCACATTCCTTCTTTTACAATCAGAGACGACTGGCAGCAAAACGTGTAACTGCTGCCAGCAGCCATATTTTAAACTAAATCGATAATAAGCTGAACTAAGATAAAACATAATATATTTAAATCAGACAGGTTTGATTTGGCCTTCATGTTGGCGCCTGATATTATATAGAGAATTGAAGACCAACACATTTTGAATTCATCCATCCATCAGGTTTGATAGAAATCAATGAACAGTTTCTGTTTAACCCTTTAAGACCAAAACATAGAAAAACATAAAAAAAATAAAAAAAAGTTCAACCTGGAAGACGGTTTCTGTAGGAGTAATTTGGAGATTAAACCATGTTTTCATATTTTTTTGTTTGTTCTTGTACAGTTTAACTAAATATATTACTTTACATAAAAAAAATGCACGATAAATTAAAACAAGCTCAATAATTTCCGTTAGCATCATTTTTTTGTTTTTCTCTTCTCTCTGGTTCTTTGGGCTCAACTGTTTACAGAGACTTCATGATTCATTTTATTTGTTGTTTCTGTGGTTTTGTTTATTTATTTAGGTTATTAAAAATATCTTCCAGTTTCAGTGTTAAATGTTTTTTTGACTCTTGAGATCATGTTCTTGCATCATTATGCTGTTACGATTATATTACTTGGAAAACAACATTATCGCAATAACTCATAATATTATTAATAGACTTTTTTATTCTTAATATTGAAAAAAAGGAATAACTTATTTTTCTTTTCTAACGAAATGGCAGCGCCTCTACTGGCTGCAGGAACCCGTCTAACCATGTCTTATGTTGTTTGTTTGTGTTTTTATTCCCATTCCTCGTGTTTTATTTTGGATATTTTACATATTTTCCAGTTGCAGTGTGACGCATTATTGTGGCCGGCCTGGACGCCATGCAGCAGCAGCAGCAGGCTGAGGGTTTGATTAAAACTTTGCCTTCTCTCCATGCGTCTGTGTGGATTCTCTGCAGGTTCTGCGGTTTCCTCCCAGTCCGACACATGCGGGTCGGGTTAATTGGTCTCGCTGAGCTGCCGTTAGGGAGTGAATGTGTGTGTGCACATAGGTTGTTTATCCTGTGTGTCACCTGTGATAAAATGGCAGCCTGCTGTTGACCATTCTTTTTGCAGAAGCTGCTAATTTACGGCTGTAGACACTAATGAATCTTTGCAGCTCAAGACTGAGTTTGTTTGCTTTTACTAAGATTTGGAAAATCTTTTTAGGAACTTTAGCTGAACTTTTGAACTGTTGACCACAAATCTGGAACAAACTTCTAGAAAACTGCTGCAACACAAAGTTCCTTTTGATTCCTCGTAACTGGAACATTGATCAATATATGTGATGATTCACAAAACGTAATGCTTAATGCTTGTTTGTTTTTGAAATGTACTATAATAATTAAACTTGACTTGATCTATTCAGACATTTTTACAGTAAATACACAGTTAAAAAATACACTGTAAACCGTTACTTTGTATTTAATTGAAAAAGGTGACTGATTATAACATGAATTTGGTAAAGGCTTTGCTAACATTCAATTAAACTAAGTCCAGTGAATCTTTGGGTGCATAGACTATAACCAAATAAATAAAGTAGATTTAACTTTTATTGAGTAGTTATACTTAATATTTTCAATAAATACAAGGTTGCATATATTTTTTAACTAAGGATGACTAATTAGGTTTTACAGTGTGGATTTAAAACAAAGTATATTTAGAATAAAAACAACATTTTAGTAAAAGTATTAAACATCAAAATGAGAAAGCCTTGGGGAGGAGAAGAGCACCTTATTATCAGACATTTTTAGCAAAACCACTGAAAGACAATATGCTGATAAATTGAGCTTAGATTTACTAAAAGCATTCACCTATATTTCTCCATAATTGCTTTTTATGTAACTTCTTATAATAATATGATTTTCATTTCAGCTGTGTAAGAAAATCATTTTTCCTACACAGCTGATGTTTCTACGTAACGATGACATGATAACAGATTAAGCTGAATAATTAATTGTCCCAAAAAATATTGCGATAAATAATATTGATGTTTTGAAACCATTTTCTACTAATAACGATAACGGTGTAACAACGTCTAACACTTATGCCTGACACAATAACTTTTTCTGGATGATAAATGCAGCAGAAGTTATTGCAATAAATGATAATATTGTTTTGAGACAATTTTCAACTAACACAATGACATTGCTATTATAGTGCAAGTACATCTAGGCCTGTTGCAATAAATTGCCCCAGTAGTTTTTGCGATTAACGATAATATTATTGCTTTGAGACCATTTTACAGTAATGTACTGATAACGATGAAGTTTTCCCTCTCAAACACTAATGAACTTTTTTCACACTGGAACTGGAAGAAATTTTAAAACAATAAAATAAATAGAAACCACACACATTCAAAATCATAAATAAAATGGATTATGAAGTTTCTGCAAACCAAATTGGCATTAAAAATATGAATAATCAGAATGGAGAGTAATGTGCTTTTTTTAATGCATCATGAGATAAATTGATTAGTTACAACAGGCTTATTTCTACTATGTTGCAGTTTCAGAAACGGTTGCTGTGACTTTAGCAGATTGTGGGTGATTTTGGGGCTCACAGCTACTTTTCTGATCTAAAGAAAGAACTATTTGATAAATGGGTCGGTTTTTAAAGAGGCGAACTTCCACACCGGAGCCGGCATTTTGCAAACACAAAATACCCCCGGGTCACAGAGGCAGATGGATGGCGGGCAGCTCTCTGTCACTTTTATCGCTAAATTATTTGTCCCTGAATTAATAAATCCAGACTCATGAATGGCACCACAAGCCGCTGCCACCTTTATGTAACCTTGATTTAATTGGAACCTTTTATGACTTAACTTCTGCTGAACACATGACATTAAGTGAACTTGATTTATACCACACAAGTACGCATTGACCTCTGATTTGCTCTCCAAAAGTCGTTCATCCTATGATGGAGCATGAGAGACAGAAAAGGTTCAGGCAAAATGTCTCTCCCATTCAAATTAAATAGAATTTATTCACAGGTTTATGGTTTCTCTATGCAAACCAGCAGTCTATTATAAGTCCTCCAGAGACAGAGTCGTTATGAAGCTTCTTCTCCGAGCATGTTTTTTATCCACCCATTTTGTGTCAGGCTGGGTGCAAGTGGAAAAAAACAACAACTGCTTAAAGTTATCCATGCAGTCGCAGATTCTTAAATAATCAAAAAGCCAGCCCACATCCTTATCCACAGGAGCATTACCCAGGTAACCCTGCTGCATCTGCAGAGCAATAATCAACCTGGAGGCGGAATAATATATTATTTTAGAGTAAGCAAAATATACATCTAGCTGCGCCATGAAAGCAGGTTGGGATGGTAGCAGAAAAACAAAAACAAACAACAGAAAAGGGAAGTGAGGTGTAAGAATGACAAAAATCATGATCACCTTGTTGTATTTCATGGTGGCAATGATACTGACACAAATCAGAAAAAATACAAAGATCTGTTAGTTAAATGTCTGTCTGACCAAACTTTTCATATCAAGTGGGTCCAATCAGCTGGTGGGAACTGACTCTGGGAAAAGTTTGTAAATAAAATAAAAAAAAAACATTTTCATGTTTTAAAGCCATAAAACAGTAAATAAGTGGGTTTAAAATGCTCTAACAGGATGACATTGAATAGATGTGTTACTGTTGTTACACATCTATTCACTTTTTTCACTTCTGATACCAATAGTTTGGTCAAATATGTAAAAACAACACAACTTCCATTTGTTCAGTCAGTGCAATTATGAGTAAATTATTTCATTAATTGGATTAATCTGATTAATTGTTTCAGCCATAAACACTTTTGTGGGAAAGGGCAAATATTGCTCAATCTGAGAGAGTAGATCTGGTCTAGAATGACCAACTAAACTTAAAGAATGGCATTTTTCAGTCTGTATGCTCCAGTTAATGATTAATTGATCAATTAATTAGTTAATGATTATTTCAATAAGCGATTAATAACGAGTACCGTAATTTCCGGACTATAGAGCGCACCTGATTATAAGCCGCACCCAGTACATTCTTAAAGGAAAAACCATTTTGTACATACATAAGCCGCACCTGCCTATAAGCCGCATGTGCCTACATACAGACGGTACACAGAAAGAGTTTTCCAAGTTTTAATAATATACCTTAGCTTTTCTTTCCAAACAGAGCCTGTGACGTGACAGCAATACGGTAGTAACACAGCACTAACAGGGCTGGTTAAAAAAACATACCGCTAAAAGTCACTGAGAGGCGTCTTCATCTTCCTCCTGTGCACTGAAACGTGTTAAGTTACATTAAACTTGCGTCTTCCTCTACACATATATCCCACCTGTCTCACTTTTACCTTTTCTGCTCGAGCGCCCCCTGGCGGCCGTTAGAAAAAAATGCATAAATAAGCCGCATCATTGTATAAACCGCAGGGTTGAAAGCAGGGTGTGACAAAAGCCGCGGCTTATAGTCCGGAAAATACGGTAATCATTTCAGTCCTCAACACCTTTGTGGTTAAGGGCAAATGATTGGTCAATTTGAGAGAGTAGAGCTGGGCTACAGCGGCCAATTAAACTTGTTGGATGGCTGTTTTTGAGTCTGTGTCCTCCAGAGAACAATTAATTGATTGCTAACTTAGTCAGTGATTATTTCAATAATCGATTAATCACGACTAATCCGTTAAATCATTTCAGATCCTAAACACTTCTGTGGAAAAGGGAAAATATTTCTCAATTTGAGAGAGTAGATCTGGGTTGTATGGCCTTTTTTGAAGTGAAGCTTGTTGGTGTAAACAGGAAGGGAGGAGATGATGTCAGGTGTTTTATAGAGGAAATAATTGCCATCTGTTGAAGTTATGTCTGATGGGAGAGCTGCATGAAAAAAAGAATTACTTCACAAGCCAGTAAATGTCAGCGATGCACTTGAGTCTGAAGAAGAGAAGGTCTGGCAGTGAAACGTCTAACGACGCAGCGCAGGCATCGTTCCTTCATGACCCAAGACAGACGCAGTCTGGATTATTTACCTAACAGGCTTGTTCAGGTTCAGATTTACAAATCCACATGATTGAGCAGCTCAAGGAAGAAAAGCGTTAGTTGTTTTGAAGAATGTGGCAGTGGGATTGGCTGGCAAGGTATCCCAGAATGCATTGTGCCACCAGTTAATGTCACTCCAGATTTTTTCAGTGTAGTCTCTCTCCACCTGTGTAATGCCTTTTAGTCGCATCCACACTAAGTTAATTATTAAAATGTTTTTTTAAAAGCGCTTAATGTAACTATGTCATAATTTATTGAATTAAAGTCAACATTGCAATCCATCTTGACCAAAATCAAGTTATCAAGTATTTATCTTTTTCAATTAAATACAGTTTTAAAATTTACAGTGTTTTGGACATTGTAAATTAATGTCTGGTTCACTTTTACTACACAATTAAATTTTACATGCATTTGTTAAGTTGATAACTTATTGAAATAGTTTAGTTTCTTCTACTTTGCATGAATAGTACATTTACTTGCTCTACTTTTGTGTGATACAGATTTACTAATTAATTCAAAGTAACACAATAAATTTACCATGCCATTTTAAAGTAAAGGTGCTAACATTATAATTTGTAGTAAAATTTACAAAATGGGACCAAAAAGTAATTTTTTCAGTGTAGAACTGAAGGAACTTTCCACCCTTTTTGTAGCTTTACCTATAATTTGATTTCCAAGCTCTTCTATTGCCTCTAAGGATTAATCTTTACAAAAGACAGATAAATAAAAGCTGTAACTGACTGCAAACATAAATACACCCTGTGAAAACCACCGGTTATTGTTTGTTATGGTCTTCATGTTTGAGTTGCAGAGGGAATTATATCTTAGGGAACACAATTTACCCGTTTGATAACACTGCAGATCAATTTCAGCCCATGATATCTCCTCGCTTTAAAAGCTGTTATCTCTCCCAAACAATCAATAAAGCTAAGAAATAACAGAGCCTATCAATGCTTCTCTTCCCCATCCTCCTCCTGGATCCATCTATCGATTTCCACAATCGATTTCAGACCCATCTCCAGCTGATTGAACACTTCTGAAAGTATTTTAATACAGTAATCATTAAATTTCACTCAGCAATCCCAACTGTGCAAATCTTGAAACTCTGAGTTCAAAACCTCCCATGTTAAAACAAAACAAATCACAGGAATGTAGAGACTCAACGGAGTTAAATACACGGAGAAAATAAAGTGGTTTCCTTTAAAATAATCCCTATCCTCAAAACTCAACTCACAAGGTATTTTCTGGAAGCTTACTTGAGTATAAAACTGGAGCAAAAGCAGCAGAAGAATCCCCCTGTTAAATCTTTACTCATCTCCTCTGACACTCTCTCTTTTTCTTTCTCTCTCTCTCTTGCTTGCTTTCGAAGAAAACATGAAATGTTTCAAAGGAAAACTGCTTTTATTTTTGCTTTAAAACTTTCAGAATCAGGTCACTGACTGAAGAGCTGCAGACTGAAGATCTGTCTCTAATCTGAAGAATTACACAAAATTAGTTATTCTGCAATCAAAATTCACAATACATCTGTTTCTGCCAAAATTTGCAAGATGCGACTTTTTTTTAATAAAAAGAGGGACATCCAGAAAGTACGGGAGATGATTAGAGCCAATAAAAAAAAATACAAAAATTTATCTCATCTCAGAATTCTGACATTTTTTCTCCAAGTTTAAGAATTTTTTCTCAGAGTTCTGACTTTTAATCTCAAAGTAAAAATTCTGAGAAAAAAAGTCACAACCTTATGACTGCCTTATATAT